>JARHVA010005621.1:250000-265000 GCA_037957365.1 Torreya grandis | reverse complement strand
TCTATGCTAATTAAAAGAGATTATAGTTCTTCCTAAACCACATATCTTAAGAGTGCAAATTCCATAAACAAACTCCTACAATAATGGAATTATCAAGAAATACATCAACACTTTACTATGAAGGTCTCCACCACCCTAGGTGTTACTAAAATAAAAATGGTCTTAGATATTTTCCACTCCTAGGATTTAGAAAATAAAAGACATAAAAAATAAAGTACATAAATTTAAATGAGAATCATCCCGAGCTTATTAAACACTCACAAAACTCAATGATTTAAGGATGTAATCATACTCGAGGTGTTTGATCTAAATGATCAAACTATGGTAGAAACCTTTTGTTCATAACTCATGAACTATGCCATATACTCATTTACCTAAGCCTCTAATATGACCATCCCCATTGGGACACTTGATAAACCTATCTCCAAAACAACTCAAAGGGGTACGAGTGCTCTTAAGTGTATACACTCAATGTTACACACACATTTTATTAATGTCACAAAACTCTAATCATAGTGTAACATGGTTTTGAAATGAGACACCAAAATTCTAAATACCAGTGCAAAACTTCATGTTACTAGATTTACAAGACACAAAAATGCTAATGGAATTATTATATCTTAGAGTTTGAACCACACTCTAATACCACATGTAACATTCCTGCTGAGATCTAACGACAATTACAATTTAAAAAAAAAAATAAAAATATATGCAAAAGTAGACTACATCATAAGATTATAATAGAGATAATAATAGTATTCATGTGAAAACATGACATCAATTCATATTACAACATAAAATATGGATCTCTAACATCATGAGAGAAAGACAATTGAATATATAAAGTAATAATAACATTTTAAACTCGACTTATCTAAATACACAATCACCACTATCAATGTGCATCAATGTATAATTACAACTCTTCATAATTATTTTTCAATAACAAGTACAATATAACATAATGTACAAATAAGATAAGGCTAATCTAGAGCATAGTTCCTAAACTTCAAGTATTTGTGGAAATCTCAAGTGTCGTCTCGATAAGTAGTACTACTGTGGGGAGGGAGAGCATCATCTGAGTGATTTTCCATGACAACCATAGACCAATGATCCCCAACACTAATCCCATAAGGTAATGGCCCTCCCTTCATGGATGGGTAGATAGTGACAACATGAGAATCTAGAGAGACTAAAAAGTACTTGTGTGTTGTATGACTTTATACTAAACATGTAGTGTATCATATACATTTGTTCTATTAAAAGATATCGTACAAACATGTGAATCACACTTATAAAATCATAATGTCTCACTAAACATAATTTGGCCCAAATTTTTACGAATAGTAATATAAAAGTGATCTATAAATCTATCAAATTCATGTAGACCACTTGATTAGACTGCCTTCATCTAACATTACAATGCTAGTAATGTATTAAAGTTTGTCTCACTCTTTACTCTGCATTAGCATCATAGATTGGTAAAATACAATTCACCCACAAGATTCATCAAACTACATCCTATTATCAAATGCATCATATGATATGATATACAAGGAGTAATAATAGAATACATTTATCTCCTCAAACATATGCATGGATCTTTCATTATCTTCTATCCCAAACTAGAAATAATGATTACAAATATACCACCCAAGTAAACATATAATTTAACTATACATTTCAAAAATATATTTGGCTTCCATTTATTTTCACCCTATGGTAACCCATATTACCATTGTCCAGTATTCTAAGACTTAACTACCAGTTTTCCATAATCAAACATATGAAGTAGTCTCAAATAAATGGAAACATAAACATTATACAAGTAACTATATATTGATCTATATGACATTATAGAATATCCCTAATCCTCCTTGAACTTGCACCATTGAATAGGTCTCATTGAGAGATTTTGATGGTATGTAGAACTCAAGAAATAGAGCTCATTTTCTCCAAATATGACTGCTTAATGGTTTGGTCAAAATTGGTAAAATATGGTCAACTTATGATGTGGCAAGTTTTAAACACATGGAAAAAAATGGGTTTGCACACCTCTAGTCTTTGATAGTCATAAAAAAATGGGTTGGCTATGGGGACCATAACTGATGGATCCCACTATTATGATGGAAGGGGTATCTATCACTGTGATATATTAGTGTAATTTTTACATTTACACTATTGTTTTATATCATGTTATTTTATATTGAAAAGTGGAAAATGAAAAAGTAGTCCAAATGGAAATTATCAAGAGGTCCATTTTTGGCCACCATGTGGCTTACCACTAATCACATTCCACAATCAAACTCAACTTGATAGGTAGATCCAACCCAACTCAATAGTGCAACCCAACTCAACAATTTAAGCCGACTCACATCCCAACTTGAAAGAGTGAGATCACATCTATCTAAAGGTTCTAGCAACCAATGCCCAAGTTCTAGGTGTAACAAAAGGTGGACAAGATGTGGCCAAAGCCACGTTAACATTAGTGGTTATGTGGCTATAAAAATAACCATGTTTATCTTATCCCCATGAATGTGGGATTTTAAAACCATGTAAAACCATAACCGCCAAATAAAAAAAGAGGTGGTTGGGGAGGATCGAACCCCCAACCCCTCACTTACCAATTCAAAATCCTAACTACTCTTCCATCCATAGATGATTGTAACCAAATTGAGGGAGTTTCTATTTGAAAAAGGATTTGGCACAATTTGAGGCCAAAGACAAGGGATTCAACCCCATGCCCTATGATAAAAGGATAATCATCCTTACCACAACTCTTAGGGTTGCAAAAACTATGTAAAGGAATGAAATGTGTGTTATTATGCATGGATAGTGTGGATGTGATTTATTAAACACAAACCGTTTTATATAAAATAGATAATTAGGCCAATTTAAGATCATTTTCAGATCTCAGAGTCTTCTAGGGATTTGTTTAGAACTTAGAGACGATTCTAAGGGTATAATTTGTTTTCATTTGGAGTTTTTTTCCCTTAATTTTTAAATCCTTTTCAGTTGCTTTTGATGGATAAATGAGAGAGATGACCAAGCAAGTGCTTCAAGAAGGTGGATGACAGTTGTTGATCATCTTTAGAGTCCTTTAAAAATTTGAGAACATATTATTATAGGTTTTATATTTCCATTAATTATTGTAAGATTTAATTATTTTAGTTGTAATATTTTGATTACTAGAATGGTTTTAAATAACTTAGAGATGTAGGTAATTTTTTGAACTCCATAATCAAATTCTTTGCATAATGTGTTTGTTATTTTGCATTAGCATTTCCAGTTGATTTCTTGGTGTTTTATTTGACATTTAAAAAAATTTTATAAGGATCCATTTATAACCTCTCATAACACAAGTTTGACCTAGGTTTTTAGGTCATATATAACCAACAAGTCATCATTCCTAAGAAACATAATAACATACTAACATAGCATAAAAATTTCAAAGTTTGCATACACACATACATAAGTTTTACCAACTGTAATAACACACACACTATCCACATAATTAACCAACACATATATAGTAAAATAATCAAATTGAGATATGATTTTAGGCATAATAACTATAATAATTACCACCTAAGTACAACTTAATTTTATAATCTAGTACTCTATGATATCCCATACTACCATAGGCTCCCAACTGCATAACAACACATACTCAAAACTTATGAGTTACAATACTCAACTAATTCATGCAGATAATAACAAGTAAATAATAAGGAATTATAACACCTAAGTATATCCTTAACTAAAATACACACAAGCACACCAAATTATCAAAACATATAGACATACATCATGATGTAGCATTAGGTATTAAGTATAACAAAACATTTATACATATTAACACAATCATTGGATGTAATGCACACAATTATTCCACATGATTAACAATCATTCATAGTGAGTCAGATAGTTCATAAACCCATTATGTATTTACATCTTATCAACTCATTTTCTTTTAAGAGGCTATTTCAAAGGTTATGGTTCTTGATTCGTGAGAAAATTTAATGAATTAAACATTCATCAAAATAGTTACAAGTATAATCTCCATATACAAGCACTTTCACATCTTAATGTGTACCACATATAGGTATTCTAATACTATTAAGCCATAGTTTAATGTTTTATTCATATGTGTTAATCATAGAAATCAACTAATAAATTATTTTAAATACATAGAAAACACTCATTGAAAATAATAGACCATAACTTTATCTTCCCAAAAACACAAGTTGTCTAGTTTATCAATCGCTTTATGTTTGGGGGTTTACAAGCAATCATTTGCTAAACTATTTTATTTAATTCTTTCATTTTCTAGTTAATATTTATCATGAGAATATTAACTAAAGAAGACTACCCTAGTTTTCTAATTATGTTATTATTTAACCCAATGTCAAATTATACATGATGGTTTTCATGTTTTAAGGAGTTTAAAAGTTTCACAAATCTTAACCCAAAATATGAGATAGCTTTAATTTACATGTTCAACTCTATTTACACATTGTTATAGTTTTCTATATATAAAAGGCTAAGAATCAAGATTTGAATTGTTACTTTCACACTATAGATATTAATTCAAGGTGTATGCTCACTGAGCAATATAAATCTAATGTTACTATAGCAAAAGTGAAAACATATTACAGACTTAAATGTTTATATTAAAAACCCATATTTTATTCCTTACATAAATTGAGTTTATGAACCCTTTTCAAGTTCTACTATAAAAGATGAACTTTAAAAAAAACTTCCTCTAAGATGTTTCCATTGGAAAAATCCAATGCCTCTATAGGATTTATGTTATCTATGTTCAATTTTTGCACCCCATACTTAAATAGAAGTGCTCTAATGAAGAAAAATTATAACTTTTTTAACCAATTAATGTTTATCCAACACCTTAGCTAATGTTTTAATTGAATATCAATCTATTTCCAACTGGAACCTAAATAATAATATCAATATGTTAGAGGCTCAGGTCTTGGAGTTCAATTTAGGCATATTTGAGCCTCAGGTATGATAACTCTAATGTGTAATATTTAATCTTAGTAGAAATCCATTTACCATATGATACATATTTTAAATTACACTAACCATATATCAGTCATTATATATTAATATGATAACTTAAATGGCTTAATATAAATGGGGTCATGCCTTCATTTCATAATCACCTATTTCAAGCCCATTTTGATTTTATATAATCAGATTATTTTAGTATTGATTTTAACACAAGATATTGTATATTCCTTTATTCAAGTATCATGGTAATAAAGATTATAAAAGAATATATATATATATATATATATATATATATATATGGTTCACTATGATCTGCATATCGAATTATAGTTTTTATGCTACAAGTATCTTGATAAAAATATGGTATATAGCCCCTATTTTGTTTTTATATAGATGATATTACTCACCAATTTATATTTTTATAAATTTATATGCCAAGACTATAACAAAATTACCAAAACTATAACTATATAAGTATACCAAATCACTCTATTCTTATAAACATATATATATCACTACATATTTGTATACATAATTTAAATATTAACACTTACATGTCCAAGGTTTCCAAAAGGATTCATCTGGATGAAGTTTATCCTTCTCTTCCTTTATACCCTTATATGTCATCCCCATATTCTTCAATTCTTTCTCTTAAATATAAAATAAGTGTTAATTATTTTTCTAGGTTTTTTTGTTTTTGATTTCTTTTTGTTTTTACCTTTTTGTTTTTTGCCAATTATAAGACATTTAATTATTATTTTTTTTGTAGATTTTAATTAATCTCTTTTTTATAATTTTAATTTTTTTCTCTTTTTATTTTTTCTTAAAATAATTCCCTTTTTATATTTTAATTTGAAATTCTAATTTCATATTAGACCAATTTAACATTTAATTATGCTCTAGCAATTTAATGGTAAAATAATAACTTGTATTAAATTTTACCTTTATTAAATTTACCTTTACATGTATTAATGACACATTAGGTTAAGCACATAAAGAATTTATTTTTATAATTTACCTACTGAAGCAATCATAGAAAACAACAATTTAAGCAAACACCAAAAATAATAATTTTAAAATGTATTTTCTACCATGACTAACTATTGTGGTGTGTGCAGGGTTTCATTAGCTCTTTATCAACCTAAGATGTCTCCATCTATATCATCCTCTATGATGATGCTCTCCCTCTAGTACATTCAAGGGATGAATTCTCTTGTATCCACCTTATAACACATAGGTAATTAGATATTTTAATATGATAATTATAAGAAATAATATACAACTAAATCAATACATAAATAATTTTTAAAAAATATAAATGCATACATCATCCAGTTCAATATAAGAAATAATTTATTATCATCTTACTAAGTAGCATTCTATTATCTCAAAATAACATAAATCTCAAGCTTAGTTAGAAATATAACCAAATTTGAATTTGTTAATTGCAAATATATATATGGATAATCTAGCAAGTTTGTCTACCAAATGACAGTGGGCTACTTAGAAACCCATATTTCTAACCTAGACCAAAATCAAGGATGCCATGTATTCTAAGTTTGAGTATAACAATCATTGTCAGAAGTTTTGAATCTATAATATCAACTTGGAACCCTAGGCATATATTTGGGTCTATGAAGAACCCTCTTTAAGAATCCCTCATTGCCTATCAATAAATATTTGGGCCTATGATTTCTATTGGTCACTAAGAACTTGGACCTACACTTGATATGTTGTAAGTGAAATTCCTAAGGAGAGAAGTGACTAAAGTGTATTGAAGGAAAGGTTTATTCACACTTTTCCTTCTCTTCCTCCAACAAGGCATTGATAAAACCTTTACAAGTCATGCATCATGCCATATTTGACATTGATCCAATCATTTTAACATATAACTTCAATAACATTTTTGGACACCCCTTGGCCCCTCTATCTAATTATTATCACACATTCCAATTCCCAAGACATGACATAGAAAATTGAGGAACTCTGATCTAAATTTTAATCTCTATTATACTCCTAAATTAATGAGTTGAATGTGCAATGACATGGCATCAATGCACAAAAAACCATGCTCTCAAATAAAATCAATGGAGATAAGCATTCTAAAGGTGGTGTTTTATCAATAACCATGTCACATGGCCCAAAATTGAACTTTCTAAAATTTGATGGTATAATATCAACTAGCTATATTTACTATGTTGAACAATATTTCAACTTACATGATACATTGGGACTATAAAAAATACCCATTGCATCATTTCATTTAGATAAGGAATTTTTATAATGGTACCAATGGTAGAAAAAACTATCTTACAAAATCCACTTAGGATTATTTTTTAAAGCATTTTTGGTTCCCTTTAGTCCCAACACTTATGATGATTTCACTAAAGGCTTGAACAAACTATAGAAAAATTGAATAGTTCATGTGTATCAAGCTAAATTTTTAAAATTGGCAAACTATATGATTTACGAGCATCAAGATAAATTAAAAAATTTGGCTAACCAAAACAAAGGGTTTAATGATGTTTTTTCAAGATTTATTTCATTATTGGGATACAAGATATAATTCAAGCATAGGTTAAGATGTTTAAACCATAGAACATGATGGAAGCATTTTTATTTTTCATGCTTATAGAATATAAGATCTCCTACTAATGTTAATTTTTCATTTGTTTTATTTTAGGACATCTACAAACCCATTGATAATGGCAAATCCTCTTCCAAAACTCATGCACATTAAATTAATTATTAAGGAAAATGTGTAATCATCATGAAAAAGGGATATATTAAATATTATGATGAAAAATTCTATAGAAGACACAATTTAATTAAACATAAGTTGTATTTTATGGATGTTTAGTCATCACGATAAGCTATAAAACGGGAAAAAGCTCAATTTTTCCATGATGAGTAATCCAAAAACATAGAATTACAACCATAAATATCTACACATGTCTTGGATAGATTAAACACTCCTTAGACTATAAGATAAAAATGATATTTTAAGAAACAACCCTCACTATTCTCATTAACTCTATTAGTACACAAGATTTCCTTAATCCTTAGTTGGTAAAACAATGTGATTATTTCATGTACCCCTAATCTATATTTAAAGTGATGATTATCATTGGAGTAATATTTCCTTGTAAAGTCAAAATTTCAATGTTCATATTTCAATGGGAAGTTATTCCCTTAAGAAAAAACATATTTTCCTTTCCCTTGGGTGAATGTGATGTAGTTCTTGGAGCCCAATGGTTTCACACTCTTGGAACTCTTTTTTGGGAATTATTAGAATTTTGTATGTAGCTATCCAAAAATGATTAGTAATACACACAAAATGACCTATTACTAAGATATACCAATGTCATCAACTCACACTATATGGAGAATATCATCAATAAATTTTCCCATGGAATCATTACTTAACTTTTCTATATATTCAACCCAACACAACTCTTTTTTACTCCTAGCCTACTAACTTACATAATGTTATAGCCAAACATGAATTAGTATTTGAGTAAGAGACAATAATATTAACTCATCAAATAGAATATGATTGTATTAAACTATTTATAGGTAGTGTACCCCCCAACATTGGTCCATACATATTTCAGTTTTAATACAAAGCATAAACTAAAAATATAGTTCAAAATACCATATAGGCATAAGTGATTTATCCAAACACAAAACCATATTCCTCTCTTATTTGTTTAATTAGAAAAATATGGATCTTAGTGGCTTTGTATTTATTTTCAAGAGTTGAGAAAGCTGACCATTAAGGATAAATTTCCAATCTCAATGATTTATGAGCTTATTGTGAACATCTTGGTTCCTAGTTCTTCTCCAAATTAGATTTATGCTTGGGCTATCACCAGATATACCTTCAAGATGAAGATATTCTAGAAATACTCTTTTTCATGAATAAAAACCACTATGAATTATTTTTCATGCCCATTAAGATTTCTAATGCCCCTTTCAGCTTTCAATAATTGATGAACACAATATTCTATCCCTTTTGTAGAAATTCATCCTGGTCTTCTTTGATGATACCTTAAATTAAAAAAATACTTGGGAATAACATATCCAATAGCTTAACACTTCTATAAAAAAAATTATATACCATCATCTATGTGAAAAATGGTCTAAATATTCCTTTATTCAATAGGAGGTGGAGTGCATAGGCCACACTATCTCAACAACATGCATTCAGGTTGACCCTATAATAATTGAGGCCATGGAAAATTGGCCTAAACCTAAAAAACTCAAAACCTTTTGGTGTTTTCTGGCCTCACTGGGTGTCACCAAAAATATTACTACAGATTATATAAAACTTGTTTTGGCATCTAAATCCATGTTATAAGAAAACTCTTTTTTGTGGTATTCCATAATTGAACAAGATTTTGAGATACCCAAGTATGTTGTGTGCACTAAAACTATTTTAGATATGCCATATTTCTCAAAGATGATTTTCATTGAAAGTGACATATGTGGAAATATCGTTGGTGTTGTCCTCATGTAATATGTACTTCCCATTTTATTCACCACTAAATCCCTTAGTGGGTGAAATTTGGTGTAGACAATATATGAGAAGGAGATGATGGCTATCCTCCATAATAATAATAAGTGGTACCCATACATAGTGTGTTGGTATTTTTGATTAAAAATTGATCATAAAAGACTAAAATAATTATTGGATAAATAGGTCTCTTCCATGGTTAAATAAAAATGGGTTATAAATTGACAAGGTATAATTACAATATCACTTATGAAATGGATAAGGAAAATATGGTCACTAATGGATGTTTAACTTATCCATATCCATTTAAAAATGGATGCATGGTATATAAAAATATTGGCATAAACACAATCACATAAAACTAGATCATCCACTAAATTTATGTTAACCCTACATGCAAATCCAATTATACTTGGGATTGTCAATTCTTACAATATAATAAACACATTATCTTGATTTATAGATCCATATTTTGAGATAATATTTTGTGTGAGATACATTTTTAATGTTTTTTTGATATTCATGATTTTTGAAAACTTGTGAATGGATTCATCCTAGTTTATTTTAGCTAGGTATCAAGTGAGATATCAAGATATGTGTTAAGAAATATGATGTTTTCTAATGTCATAAAGGTATTAACTCTTGACTTACTCCAACCAATACCCATTATGATAAGAATTTGGATGAAAATATCCATGGATTTTATTAAAGTCTTATCAAATCTAGAATGAAAATCATTCATTCTAGTGGTGGTAGATCTTGTCTTTAAATATTCTCATTTCTATGCCTTGGCCCATTTGTTACACTAATTCTACCATCACTTAAACAATCCTCAATCAAATATTCCACCTTAATGTATTCCCATATTATATTGTATATAATTTTAATTCAACTTTTGTAATTAATTTATGATAGGAAATCTTCAAGAAAATAAGTATCCAATTAAAAATGAGGTCTTTCTACCACTGACAAATAGATAGTTACACTAAAATTGATAATAAATGCCTAGAAACATATCTTCATTGATTTGCCTATAACTACAAAGGTTATAATGGTTACCACTTTCATAATGGTGTTACAACACCACCTATCATACAATAACTAGGATGAGCCCTTATAGAGTAATCTATGGTTGGAAGCCACCATATCTTCTCAATTATTATCCACATAGTTATCATGTGCAAGAAATGGAATATGCTCTTAGTTCATGGCACAATATTCTTCATATTGTCAAGTAAAAACTTTAGATGGCATGAAATTTCATGAAGCAATAGGCATATCATCACCATTTTAAATATGCCTTCCATCTCAAATATATTGTTTACCTTTGACAAAAAACTTATTAATAGTCCTCTATCAATATAAATAGTCACCATAAGCATGATCCAAAGTTATATGGACCTTATGAGGTTCTTCAAAATATTAGTCTTAGTAAATAATAGCTATAATCTCCACCCTATTCACATGTCAACTAATTCTTTCATGTTTCATATTTGAAGTAAGCCCTCAACCATAATTTCTCAACCCATAAATTACTTATTGAGATACATACAAAAGGATCTCTCCTTATTAAACCTAAAACTGCTATGGATAGATGCTCTTGTAAAATTCATAATTTGACCATCACTGAGGTTTTACTCTAGTGGCATAGGAGGTAAGATGAAGATGCAATATGGGAACACTCCTTCAACTCCAACCATACTTTCCTAAATTACAACTTGAAGGAAAATAATTTTAAGGGGGAGAGCATGTTAGGACCCTTTTATCATAACTCTTTCTTTGTAATTTTTTTCATTAATATAATCTATGGATGCATATGCTTTGTAAGTTGTTCCTTGAGATAATTATAATAATCCTAAATTCGTGGGAAGTAGTAGTTAGCTAGTATAGAATAAGTATAAATATGAGCCTATACTAGTTCAAATGCATCCATGAATTATATTTAATTGAATTAATCAAAGGAGGTTTCCACCTCAAAAAATACAATGATATTATAATGCAATTCTAATCCCTTTTTAATGAAATATATTATTTTTATTTTCATTTTCAATATTATTTATAGTTTTTGCATATTATTCTAGCCTATTTTAATAATGGTCATAACATATATAAACACCAAATGTGGTTATAAAAAGGTAACAAATTTATTTATTTATATTTTTAATTTAGAACTTTAAATAATAGAAAAAAGAGGTGCATTTCAAGACACATTATTTGGTATTAAACACTTGGACAGATTAATTTTCACCTATCTTTGATATACATGACTTGTGCATACAAATTTAAATATTTCTCGCATTCTCACCTATAAGTTTATCTATCTATTCACTTGGCCATCCTAATTTTCTATGATTCATTATCAATGTCTCCCTAGTCTACATCATGATAATCTATTATATTATGCATAATGTCACCATATCAAATATTTTTGCGTTATCTTTTCTAGATATTGTTAGCAATAGTCAAATTTTAGTGGTTCTTGTCAGTGTTTGATTTTCCCCATAGTGTCCTAGATGCCTCTATAAATTATTATTAATAATTAAAATCCCTTCCTTGGGTAGGCCTACAAAGTTTTCACATTATTTATGGAGGTAAAACTACTAAAGAGTCACATATAAATAAATAAGCCTAATTCCATTCCTATTAATAAAGAATCTATCACTGATATGTCACATTAAGAGATTAATTTGCACATTTTTGAGGACTTATCTTATAGTATATAAATATCAAAATCCTCAAAGGATCAGCCTAAAATCTAATTCTCAACACTAACACAAGGTTAATTTTCATGTTTTCAAGTTTCAAGGTCTAAAGAGTTGCATTAAATTCTAAAATAATATTATTGAGCACATACACACACAAGTGGGATAACTACATGAGGTTTGATCCATCTTTAGAGTATTAGAATGCAATAAAAGATAAAATCACTTATTAGGGAATGCTTTAGGTTTTCCAACCCTTATTTGAATGCCATATTTTACACATGAATTAGGTGTTTAAGTCAAAGACAAGTATTCAATGAAAAAGAAGAAAAAATAAAGATTTGTGCATATGGCTAACCTCAAAACATCATTTATAGATAATCTAGATATGCAAGCATAACAATCTATGATATAAAAGATCATAAAATTCAATGGGGACACTTTTCGTAGAAAATAGATGGGATGGGTGGACATTAGTGTTTTTGATTAGTTTGTAGTGTCCTAGAAGATTTCAACACTTTATTTTTTGAGTTAAGTACAATTAGAGATTTTATAAAGAATATCAAACAACTATATATCTATAATTAGTAACATAGAATAAAATATCATTTAAGTGCCCTTTCTTATAATCACTTCCTTAAATAATAATTTTATTCTATCTATGTGTTACATTCAAATATGTATGGTTAGATTTTATATCATATACAATCTAAGTTTTAATATTTTTATACTATTTACATCTCCTAAATCCAAAATAAGTTAAAACACAAACAAATAATTGAAATTTGTTGGAAACTTCTAGAGTACATTATGGAAAAACCTGAATAACAAAGGACTATTTCGAGTAATTTGGAATTATACCCACTGAAGTGGAGTGGATAAAATTTTCTCCAATTTTTTTTTCTATATTCTAAATAAATTGGATTGTTTCAAACCATTTGGTCATAGATAATTTCAAGTAAATTGGACTATTTCAAATAATTTGAACTTATACCCACTATAGTGGAGTGGAGAATATTTTCTCTAAAAATATTTTTTATATATTCTAAATAAATTGGAATATTTCAAACCATTTGGGCATAGATCATTTAAAAATAAATTGGACTATTTAAAATAATTTGAAATTATGCACACTAAATTGGAGTGGATAATATTTTCTCTAGAAATATTTTTTCTATATTCCAAAAATTGGACAGTTTCAAACCATTTGGGCACAAATCATTTTCAATAAATTGTACTATTCCAAAATATTGGGCTTATACATAATTAAGTGGATTGGATAAAATTTTATCCAAGAATAATTTTTCTATATTAAAAATAAATTAGATTATTTTAAACCATTTGGGCATGGATCATTTCAAATAATTTATACTTATACCTACTTAAGTGGAGTAGAGAGAATTTTATCCAAAAATAGTTTAAATTTCAAATTATTTGGACTCTTCAAGCTCTTGGAGGAGTTCCACGGGGATACTAGACACCTTACTAGCACATATGGAACCCATATGGGCCTTTCAACCAATTGATTCTTCAACATAGCTTCTATTACTTGGAGACATGGCATAGTTTGACTGGACCTCTGCCCGTGCCTCAATGAGATAGTCATATAGATTCAAGGTCTTGAAGTCTACTAATAAATGGACTGATGCATGAAGTATTTAGTCAACTAGTTTCATCTTTAGCCCTTTTCATTAGACTTATCCTTGGCCCTAAACACTAAAAAAATGGTACCTTGAAGGTATCACAAGGCCCTTCAAGGTATCTAGAATATGAGGTAGAGAAAGAGCACTCATGAACAAGTAGTCAGTGCATTTAAAGAGGTTGGAAAGAGAAAAGTGAGAGCTAAAATCTATAAAATAAAGGGTATGAACAACACCAAAACATTACATACTTCATCCAACAAGAGTATTCTACTATTTACTATCGATATACTCTTATGCACAAAAATTGAGACCTAGATTTTGATAAAATAAACTAATTAAACATTATAAATTACATGTATAGTCATGGATAGGAGCCATTTATAAATCTTTCTCACAAATTCTTAGAAAGAAGAAATGGGGATTAGGCTAAGTCTTCAACAAACCAAATACAATGAATTGGATCCCATCAAATTTGTGGAAATGGCCAAACCTACTCTGTTCACCCCAACAACACAACTAGGTGCACAAGTAGGAGTTCTTGTACTTCAACATTTGCTTTAGGGTTTTGATGTAGAGTGGCTAATAAATTTACATACAATCAAGCAACTACATGAGATCATACTTACCTTATTAATTTGATACAACTAGGGGCCTATTTGTTTTACCTAAGGTATCACCATCTTGATCAATGTATAGACCATGACGAGATCCATAGGCATCCTAAGCTGTGGAAAATCATTATTACCATACTAGTCGACAAAAATAACAATTCATTCATTTATTTAAGAAAAGTTTCCCACTAGGTTAGGTAGAGGAACCCCAGTTGACTCCATTGAGGATATTATAGTGTTCATTTTGGTAGAGTGTATAACAAAGAAGTTTTAACAAATAATGAAGTAGGGCATATAGGCAATAAAAGGAGTAATTGAAATTATATATCACATGATATACCTGAAGGGGAACTTTGATTGTCTTGAGGTTCTCTCATTTGAGCTTACCATTAATATCAATAAGGTACTTTTAAGGATCTCACAAAGTTTACAATATTACTTCCTAGTTTTGTTATTATGCTTCACATAGTGGAAGTCCACGCTAGGCCTAATAAATG
>JARHVA010005621.1:0-245000 GCA_037957365.1 Torreya grandis | reverse complement strand
CATTTCCTATTACCAAGCATGCACTTGGATCCACTTGGAAAATGCCATCATCTGATGATTTTTTTTTATCAATCTAACTTGGGAGAAAGATAAATTAGTTTAAAAGGGTGCACTAAAGTTTTCAAAATCACATGCCTTGATTGTTAATCAAGACAAGAATAAGCCTTCTAATAGTGACAAATAGGAGAAAAAATAGTCTAAACCAGATCATGGCATAAGAAAAATTAAAAGTAAAATGCCAAGCCTAAGTCATCATCAAATGAGTCCTCCTCAAGTGGGAAACCTAAGAAGGAGAAACTCAAATTCAACTTTTGTAAGAAACTTCAGCATAATGAATCTTAGTGCATTACAAAGAAGATTGACATCTTGACTAAGATGCTTGAGAAGAATAACATCAGTGTTCTTGAGTCCTCAACTTAGAACATGTCTACACAGTATTATGTAAAGGGTAAAGATCGAAAAAAGGGTAAAAATAAGGGCAAGACACTTGTTACAGTAGCTCCTCTACCTTCAACTTGGGTTATTGACTCAGGTACTTCTTATCACATGGCCTCCTCCGAGGATCTATTTTCAAAAATAGAGCCATGTTCTATGCCTTCAATTCTCATGGGTGATGAAAATCTAGTAGAAGTAAATGGTAAAGGATCAATTGAAGTAAGTTATGGGACCCTCAATGATGTTTTGTGTGTTAATTCACTATCCACTAGTGTTTTGTTAGTGTACCAAATCACTCACATAGGTAGAGGAAAGTGAGTTGAGTTCACACTTGATTCAGTGGTTATTAAAGAGCTACATAGTAACACTATAATGGCTTATATGAAGGCGAATCATTATTATAAGTTATATACATTCTCATAATTTTCCCCATATCAGCTCTCAGCTACATTGCTTACTCATGCAGATGGACTGAGCAAACTATGACATGAACAATTTGGCCATTTAGACTACCATTACCTAGAACCACTTAGTCATCAAGACATGGTTTTAGGGTTACCTAAATCCAAATTCTTAGATGTCTTATGAATTGGTTACATTCTTGGAAAGCATCTAGAAGATAAATATTACAAGGGCAAAGCAAGGAGAGCCCAATAGAAGCTAAAAATTATCCACAGTGACATAACAAGTCTATTTCCAAAACCTTCATTCAATAGGACTAGATACATGCTCACAATCATCAATGACTTTTTGAGGTACACTTGGGTGTTTTTTTTCAAAAATAAGTCTGAGGTATTTGATCACTTGAAGGACTTCAAGACACTTGTGGAGAAGCAATCAAACTATTTCATCAAAATTTTAAGGACTGATAATGGTGGGGAGTATGTTAACAATAGGTTTGAGATGTTTTTCACATTAGAGGGGATTCAAATACAACACACAGTTTCATATAATCCTTAGTATAATGGTGTGGCCAAACATGAGAACCATACCTTAAAGGAAATGGTTAACTACATGTTTTAATCAAAGCCTCTTTCTTCTTAGATTTAGGTTAAAGCAATCAAATATGTGATCTATATTCATAACAATATTCCACATAAATCCTTGAAAGGAATCACTCATTTTTAAGTTATAAATGGTCACAAGCCTATAGTGGATCACCTTCGAGTGTTTAGATCACTAGCAATGGCCCATATTCCAAAGAAGAATGGTAAGGCAATAGACCCTCAGAGTCAATCTTGTATCTTTACATGGTATGTAGAGGGTACTAAGGGATACAAGCTCCTACATCTTAAAACTCATCATTTTTTCATAGAAAGGAGTGTCAATTTTGTGAGGGCCCACTTGAACTCACTATTGACACTCGAGACTCTTCAAAAGTCTCACTAGATATTAATTCCACCTTAGATAGTGACTTGGATCCACCTCAAAATCCTCTTGATGATCAAGATGAATCTTCTTATTCTTCAAGTTCAATTGATGAGAGTAGTGATGAGGATTCTCCTCCATCTCACACTCACACTATAGATGATGATGACTCACCTCCTAAATCTCTAATCTCATAGAATTTTGGTCCCACGTGGGCTAGATAGATACTTCAAAGTGCTGGGAAATGGGTTAAAAATCTAATGGATCCAAAGAAAACATGTTCATAGTTTTAGAGGACTTCACATTCCTGTTGGCCATTCCCTCAGATCTATAAACCTTTTATGAGGCATTTGGCATTTCAAAATAGGATTCTACTATGTAGGAGTATAGTCCCTAATCAAGAACAAAATAGGCAACTTGGTCCCTCTTCCTAAAGGAATAAAATTGTTCTATTGTAATTAGGTTTATGAGAATAATTATGGTGCAAATGGGTCTACTGATAAGTATAAATATCATCTAGTTACAAAGAGATTTTCTCAGGTGCTTGGTATAGACTACACTTAGACATTTGTTTATGTAGAAAATATGATGTCTATTAGACTCACTCTAGCCATCATAGCTTCACATTAGTGGGATGTTCACCAAATGGACATTAAGAGTGCTTTTCTACATGGTGACGTCAAAGAAGAGATCTACATGAAGTAACCATAAGGCTTTATGGAAGATTCCTCCTTGGTCTACAGACTCAAATAGGCCCTTCAAGTATGGCATGCCAAGATGAACTCCTTTCTCCTCATATTCAAGTCCAATATATACCACTTAGATCTGAATATATACATATTATGGTAGGATGATTCTATGTTGATCCTAGTTCTCTATGTGGATGACTTGTTGATTATAGGGAGCTGACAATCATCCATCTCATTAGTGAAAACTACACTTTTAGATAGATTTTTAATGATAGACATGGGCTTTTTGCATTAATTTCTTGAAATTGAAATCATTTAGTTAGATTTTAAGATAAATTTATCATAATCTAACTATTCTCTTGATTTTCTTATGAAGTTTAACATGGTTGATTGTAAACCCACTCCTCCTCCCTTATTATCTAGTGTGAAGCTTGAGGCTAATTATTCTACACCATTGGTTGATGTAACTCCATATCAGTAACTTATGGGAAGTCTTATCTATCTCACACACACTAGACCTGACATATCCTATCCAATTGACATGGTTTCCTAATTTATGTAGGAGCCATATGAATTGCATTGAAAAGTAACTGAGTAGATTCTGCACTACATTTAGGGTTTGCACAACTATAGGATGCACTACAGAGTAAGAACAAAGGTTGAATTAATCATATACATAGATTCAAATTGGACAGGAGATATTTAGAGTTGAAATTCCACTTTAGGCTATAATTTCTCACTTGGTTCAGGTCCAATAAGGTAGTCAAGTAAGAAGCAACATGTAATTGTTTTATCATCTACATAGATAGAATAAAGAGGGGCTATAAATGCCACCATTGAGGCAATATATATTTAAGGGATTCTCAATGAGTTTGGTATCTAGTTTCATAAGCCAACAATCATCTAGTATGACAACCAAAACACTATCTAAATTTATGAGAATCTGATTCTCCATTAAAAGACCAAACACATAGAGATTCACATGCATTCAATTAGGGAACTTATCAATGAGCAAGGAATTGATCTTTGATTCTATCTAACATCAAATTAGACTATAGATATTCTAACCAAGCCCTTCATAGAGAGTAAATTTGTTCATCTATGAGTTCTAATTGGGGTTAGGGTTGCTCCACCTTTTTTTTCCTATTATGGAGGTTCTTCACTATGTACTTGGGTACCTCATAAGGTTTTAAATTTTGGGACCCAATTATCATCTCACCCAAGCTACACTTAAGGGAGGGGTGTTGGGGTAGTGTTTTTTTCCATTTGATTTTGCCTACATGGCCTTATGGCCATTATATGTCAAGTAAGCTTCTTTAGGTTAGTTATAAAAGGATCACATAAGCTAATTATATTTTAATGTAATTATCTAATTAATAAAATTATAGGTCTCCTCATGTTATCTTAATTTTCTCTATATGTACTCCACTTTTCATTTTTTGAACGTTAGACAGGGTAATGCAATTTTATGCAAGCAACCATATTTAGCAATATTGTCATGTGAAGACAAGCTTCTTCCTCCTTTATAATTTATCTATGATTTCAATGATACATACATATATTTTCTCAATCTTTTTTGCAAGAATATGAGATTCTAGCCAATCTAATAGTTAGTGCCATGTTAGTTTATGGAATCCTTGAACATGCACATGACTGGAATTTTCTTTCAATGTATCTCCTAGGAGATAATTTGAAGGGTCTTATACCATCAAGGGTACCATTATGAATGTTTTAAAGGTATCTCCTAAGAGATACCTTTAAGGTACCCTTGATTATAGTATGATGTCTTTCAATGTATCTTCTAGGAGATACCTTGAATGGTCTTGTATTACCTTCAAGGGTTCTCCTAGTATATACCTTAAACATGCACATGATTGAAAAATTATTTTGTTATATCTTAAAAATTATAAATTAAGATATCTAATTTTAATTTCCAATTATAAATCAAATTTCATGTAATAGGAATAAAGTATTGCTAAATTAAAATTGATAAATTTGAAATAAATTGGACTACATTTGAAATAATTTAGAATTGATTTGTATGAAATTGATGATTATATTATTATAATTATATCTTAGAATGAATAAATACAATTTAAAGATTCATGTGGTGAAGTTACATCCTTATAAACAATGTTTCACAATTGTTGGCATGGATTTTATGGATTCTCCCAAGAGTGTGATGATATACATCATTTTTATTCTCCTATACTTTTTGTATTTCTAATTTCCATTTCCAGTAAATATACTTAAAGTAACATAACTCATTTTTTATTTGTAACACAATTTTGATCATTATAATCAATGAACACCATGTTGGCAATTGAAAAATCATCTCCAAACGTCCCTTTAAAAATAACTTCATCCAATTTATTTATGTCTATATTAGAGGGCTTAGAATATTTTTTCCCCGAAAAAAACATGAAATTTGAACTTTTGTAACCCATGGCTTGAAGGATTAGCCTCAAATGATTGTCCTCTATCACTGACTAAATGCTTACATGAGAAAAAGACTACAGTGCCACCTTTAATATTTCTTTGGAATGATCTCAAATGTAGTATGACATATTTTATATTTTATAATCTTATTTTATTCTCGTAACATTAATTTATATATCCTTTTTTTGTGCACAACAAATAATAAGTTATTCAACCTCCAAAATCAATAGTTTTATTAGAAGTTGGTTTCATCTCCTCCTTTGAACTATCTACAATTTGTTAAAAAAGAAAGCAATCATTTATTAATAATATTATATTATAATAAATATTACATGCAAATTTTATAAGAAAATGTTTTAGATGTTAGATTGATCATTGATGCACTTTTAATTTTCATTTCATATTGTAACATATAAACATAATGCATTTCATTTGATCTATTTGTTATTTGTATTGCCTTAAATCTTATAAATATTCATACTAACATATACAAAAATGTATACATGCTCAATTAGGCACATGTAAATATACTCATTATACATAGATGTACCATTTCTATTGCTAATTTTTAACATAAATATGCATATACATGTTTATAATAAATCTTTATAACTTGACCATAACATACACTTGTTATGCATGTGTTAAAATATATGTAACTCATCATATTTTGAAATAATTTAGTTTTTCCATAACTCGTTTCTAATAGACATTGATGTAAATTTAAAAATGAAAAACCAACATCTATATTATTACATTAATGAAAGTATCAACTATTAGTATGCATAGCAGTACATATTTATATGTTTATACAGCCCATTACTGTAAAAAAATAGGATTTACTCATTCTAAGCCAAAGTTCACTATCACTACTTTTAAATGAATATACACCTAAAAGTAAACCCCCTTCATATGCTTCTAACAAGACACATCAAATTAAAAACTATTTAAATCAATAGTAATATAATTGTTTCTATCACAATCTACTTTATTCATATCTTTACTTCTATCAAAGAATTCTTATATATAACACATGTGCGCATGTGCACACACGCACCCACACACACACACACACACACACACACACACACACACACACACACACACACACAAAAGAAAATATATGTGTGTACATGATAAATGACATAAATATATTTCAAAAGTAATCAAATTTATATACACACATATATTCACTTATATGTGTGTGTGTATATATTTAATTACTTTTACAATCTATTTATGTCATTTATCATATGTACACACACACACACACACACACACACACACACACATTCAGTTATATAGACACCCTTTTTTATCAAAATATTCTTAATAATAAATATATTTTTCATCAAATTTCTCACAATCACAATATATCTATCCATTCAAACAAATCATTTTTATATTGATAAATATCATGTATACTTATCATCAAAATTTATTGTCTTCAAGACACATTATACCACATATTGTGTTATTTTAAACTAGGTAAATTTAACATGTAAATGCCATTTAAATGGGTAAATACAACCACATTCAAGTTATCACAACAATTAAATGAACCCTCATTTCTAAATCCCAAGCTAAGGCACTATATTTAATTATCTTATATAATCTCCTGTCCATAAAAACAAATTCAATTGTAATGTGTTTTAATAAATAAAGATAATTTACATATTATAGTATATACAATTGTATATTTACACATTCATTTGAAGGTGTTTTCACCTTTTTTATCTTTTTGTATTTTTTATAGGTGCACTCTTTGATTGAACCTTCTGTTTAATATTTCCTACAAGGTATTATATAACGTAGTAACTAAAAATTTTCATCATCAATTGATTTAATATTTGTATTTAAAAAAATGTCTTGTTGTAGAGTTTTACTTTATGTTGTTTTCATGGAGGCAAAAATTTGCATAGCTATGTCATGGGTTTTTTTTTGAGACACAAAGTTGTAGATCTATGTTGTGAACTATTTTAATTGAGACATAAAAAAATGAAGAAATATTTTGTCAATATTATAAATAGTTGATAAATTAAAAAATTCTATAATTGTATAAATATGCATGATCTTATCTTACCTTATTCAACTTGAAATCGGTCATGTTAATTGATTTGACTTTGCATTATTATTGTTTCTTCACTTATATGTAATGCCATTAGTGTTACACACCAAAATATTGCTAAACTATTAAGTTTGAAAAATAAAGAATACATACTAAAATATTATTAATATGTTATATTTGAAAAATGAAGAATGCTATAAAGTAAATTAAAAATGTTATGCACATGGTATTGATCGAAGCAGTTGTTCTTATATTGGTGGCTCTGAATTTGTCAAACAATTTTGAAATTAAACATTAAAAATTATTTATTCTTCAATTTTTAAAATGCAAGATAAATTCATTTATAATAGTGTATAAGCACACACCAATCCATCTCCTATATATACCCCTAGCACATCGCATGTATCTAAATTATTGAAAGGAGAGATAATCTCTCCCAAAATAAGTTATCTATTGCTTTTTTGAATTGCCTTCCTATTTTTTGTGAAACAATTGTTTGAAATATTTGTATGTCTTTACTTATATCAACACCTTCTTATAATTTACTTTATTTTGAATGGAGGATGAAATATTCAAGCTAAAATTTAGTGGAATTTTGAGAAAAATTGATACCTATAATATGAGTCCAATTGAATCCATCACTATTTGGACCAGAAAGTATGACACCTGTATTTTGCATGTAATGGAAATGATCAACACATAACTTTTTGAGATAGTTTTGAATGCTATAAAAATGCTAAAATTTGTGATTGATGAATACATTAAAATATTTGACACTAACTTTACCAATAAATTCTTGAAGAAATAGGTGAATATTTTTTTCCTTAAAATATTCAATGAGATTCAAATGATCAATAATTATCAAATCAAAATTCACACCAATAATTAACATTGCACTTAGATCTTCTAAAATGGATGGCCAAAGACATGGGGGTCATAATGGAGGATAAAAATTTATGTGTTTGTCCCTAGAATTTGACCTCCATCACTATCTAAATATTTTTTCAAAATTCTTATTGAATATGGAGATAATGCTTTCCATGTTTTTTTATTTTTTGGAATACATGCATTCAAGACACACAAATCACTAATCATGTTTGATTAAAGTGTATAATTCTCCACTATTTATTTAGGTGTGATTTATATTTCTATTCAAAGTGTCAAATCATGATTAGTGAAATAATCTACAATTTTTGATAATATGTTACTTTCCATCTTTACCTTTTTGCACCAAGTATCCATGTTATTATGCCCAAGGGTTTTCAAGAAGGAAATAGACCCCTTTTCTAATAAATATATTAGTTATATTTTTTATTTATCTAAAATCCCTTGAATATTTCTATGTGATATTGTACCAATCAGATTTAAATTTTCTTTATCTAAACCAGGTAAAGTACCACCTTTAAATGAATTAAACACCTTATCAAAATAATCCCAGAAGGGTTGTTCTATGAAAAGAAGGCATTTTATCTCTTGAAGTTGTTGTGATGAATAGTTAATTTTTTTGAACAAGTGTCTATCTTGTTCATGTATATACTCTATCTTTTTTTCCTATTTCAAGATTCTTCCAACCTATTAGTTGGATAGGGTTGCATTATGATCAAACTCTTTCTACAAATGAAGCCTTATAAATTGTTTCATTGGATTCATTACATTGGTTACATATTTTATGAAAGATATGGAATGGAGTACATGTTTTTAATAAATCCTTCCCTTCTAACATAACATTTTTTCTCAATGATATTGAATTATATTTATCTTGTGAAGGAATTCTCTAGTGTATTGTAATTTTGTGTTGTCCATATACAATTTTGAGCCTTATGGTTTTTTTCCCATCATATCTTCAATGACTTCCTTTGGTTTAATAATAGATGGAGGGTTATTTGGATAAAAAGGAATTTATAAAACATCCATAATTGGAACTTCATTATGTTTATATAAATGAATGAATTATAGAATTTAACCCTCTTTCATTCATAACTCATATTTTAATATTAGCATCCCCTATTCATAGAGATCTATAGGAATGTTCAAGGTGTAATTTATAGAGTAAATATTCCATGTAGAGAATTCATTATGTGTCTAATCAAAATTTTGGACTAACAAAACTGTATCAACCTTTTGTTTGATCTTATATTCATTCACTGGTGTGAGTAATTCTATATACTTTTAAAAATCTATATACAAATATGTTTACCTTTCTTGTCTTGTTTTATAAAATGATTTTTATGTCATGATTGTAGGGTATCTTAAATACATATTTACATGGTGGAAAGAAGAAGAAGTTGATGTCCCTTGTTCATGTTTTTCTTTCAACATATTTTGTATTCTAAGGACCAAATTATCTCTATCTATTAGCCCAGACATTTAAATATTATATTAGCTATTCAAATTAAACCCAAATGTTTCACAAAAAAGAGAAACATTATTTTTTGTTAATTCCATTTTATTGGCTATAAATTTATAAAAATTAGTTGTAGCATGATGGAGAATTCCTTCTTATCTACTCTATAATTCCAATTAGAATTGAATGGCATATTCAAGTTCATCCTTATCATAAAAAATGGTTATTCCAATCCATGAATATTATTTCCTAGATATAATGCTAGATAAATAAATATCTGCATGCATATTTAGAGAACTAAACAACCCAAAATACCAATCAGGAAGATAAATTTTGTTGCCACCATAAAATATAAGATGATAATGTGGATTTAATTTTAGTTTTGGTAGTTTAAATGGTATTTTATCCAATTATCATAGATTGAAGCCTTCTTCTTCCTTTTAAGTTTGGTATTTTATTTCTCAACTGAAGACATTCTGAAAAGTAATTGAAATGATTTAAATATTAATCTTTTGTAAAATGTAAGTTACATACTATATCCATAATGAAATTATTTATGATTACATATTGATTAATTATATATCAACAAATGTTAATACTAAGCTAAAATAAAAATTAAAGATTAAATCTTTATAATATTCACACTAACTCACACATAAACTAATAATGTATGACCAAATCAAAAATAAATTATATGTATAGAGGTGTAAAACTCATTCAAAGGGGATTACCTATAAGTTGTATATACATTTCTAACATATCAAGAACTAGACAATATAAACTGATAGACAAATTAATGTACAAACATTTATTTCAAATGAGAAAGATGAGGGGGAAGTATGTTTTTAATACTTTTAAAAATGACCACCAACATGTACCTTCAAGTTATCTCCTATGAGATACCTTTTAAGCATGCATAAGAGTGAATTTACTTCAAGATATCTTCTAAGAAATACCTTCAAGTTACCCATGATGATATTATAAGGGTATTTTAATGCCCTAGAGGGAATATCCTAAGAGATACCTTGAATGGCATTGCCATACATTTAAGGTAATGTTGAATGTATCTCCCAATAAATACCTTAAACATGCACATGAGTGGAATTTCAATTCATCTTAAAGGCACTATTAGGTGATAACTCGAAGGGAATTATAATACATTCAAGGGTAACTTCAAGTTATCTCATAGGAGATACACTCAAATTACCCATGAAGGTACTATAAAGTGATTGAATGCATCTCTTAGGAGATAACTCAAAGGGCATTGTCATACATTCAAGAGGATGTTGAAGGTATCTCTTAGGAGATACCTAGAACATGAAAAATAGTGTAATTTTCCTTCACCTTTAAGGCACTACTAGGTGATACCTTGAAGGGTCTTGTAATACCTTTAAGGGTACTTTCAAGGTATCTCCTAGGAGATACCTTTCAAACATGTACAATAGTGGATTATTTCTTCATAGTATCTCCTAAGAGATAGCTTCAAGTTACCCATTAAGGTGGTAAGGGATATTTTTTGAGTCCTTATGTGAATTAAGTCTATAATTAATAATGTATCTCAATACTAATAGACTTATGTGCAGTCTTATGTCAGAATAAGGGGCTATGTGTGGTGTATAAGGGATTCAATGAGTAAATAGTTATTTCAATCAAATAAGGTAGTTATAAATACATTGATTATTATTTATAATGTCTCTCGTATATCTAATCGAGGTGTCAATGTTCTTAATTACAAGATTTAATGTGAAACCCATCAAAATTATAGAACTCATAAGATGATCAAGAGAGAGAGTTGAATAAGGTAGATCTTGTATTACATAATTTTATATGAAATTATTTTATCTTAATTATTTTAGATCTAAATAATTACTTTTATGACACTCTCTCAGTCTATACCAATCTTGTTAAAGTCTTTATCAAGAATGTCAGAGTCTATAGCTTACCAAATGAAGTTCATAGCTCTTTTAATGAAGTCTATAGATCACCTGTGGAATTTTCAGCTCAGATAAAATGTTATATTTTCAAATACAATATTTCTTTAAACCCATGTAATATTTAAAAAATTATACTATCACTATTGCATCATACTATAATACCTATATATATAAAAATAGAGGACTAAAACATGCAAATGGTTAGATCAAGTTGTCAATAATATTGAAGTATAATCACATAAACTAAGTGAGATAAAAGTACCTATCTTCTACCTAAGACTAGTTAAAAGTCCTAAATATCCATTAAATTTTCAATCCAAATGGTAGATTAGCTGATAGGAAGGAGATAATATGTGTCTATAATGGTTCATATTTTGGACTCGTCATTTCCCCCATAACTTACCTTTTGCAAGTTCCATTACAAACTATCTTCTTCTCTCATAATAGTTATGAATCCTCTACTCCAAAATTTTAATAATATCATAGACATAATAATGTCCTTATAGCACCACTTCAGATGGGTTTCTAAAACCCATATATGTCTTGATAAAGTAGATCCACTATTCACATGGCTTTGGGTACTATAGTGTTATATTCAACCAAAGAGATATAAGAGTAAGAGAGTTGAATTAAATCTCATTCCAACCCTAAAATTATGTACTCATATATTGAGTATATTAGTGATAATCATAATGACATCATTAGCCCTTTGAAGAGTCAATATAATGTTTTTAGGGGAGATAACCTCACTTATTCTCAATGAATTAGACATGTTATATCTATGAATTATTGATGCAACTACTTATTCAAAGTGATTCTAAGTGAACAAGTTAAAATTCATGGCATTATCATGAATGGCATGTAGGTAATGATCATGAACCTTTGCCCTGTGAAAATAATAACTCCTAAACTAGTTAAGAGTCTCTTAATCACTATAGAATTGAGGTTTGATGTATACGCCTAATTAATTTGTTGTATTCAAATGAATATTAGTTATCTCATCCCATGAAATTTGATTTATATAATTATAAAGGAGGGATCTCAATTGAAGTTCCAACAAACATATTTACCAAAAATATATTGGTATTCCCCATGATAATATCACAAAGATAAAACTCACACAATAAGTCTTGTTTTTCAAGGGTATTGCTATTGTATACTTCCAAAAAAAAATTTAGAGTACTATTTTCAAGAAGAAATTCATAAGAGATCCTATGAAGTGTCCATATGTAAAATTTCTCATGCAAAAAAATGTAAGAAGGAGAAGGGATTATACAAGCTAAAGGCCTCTCTCCCAACTAATAGGTGAATTGGAGGGTTTATCTAACTTTATCTATTTCTTGTTTTGCCTATGTGACATATTATTGTAATTTATAATGCTCTAGTTTAATAATTCTATTTTGTTCTTTTAGTTTCCTATGTAAATGAAAATTTGAGCAAATAGATTTGATTATGTAATTACATCAAAAAACCCAAAATGTCAATCCACCAATTAATATATAAATCCATTAGGGTAAAATTAAAATAGATGAATGAACATTAAAACAACACTCTAATCCTAAATCTAATTTCTCTAAACCAAGATTATATAATAAAAAGACTATAGGATATAGATTGGGATTTGTTTACCTTAGAATTAAATTTGCAACATTATGATAGCTTGATTTACTAATTTAGATGATAACATGGATTAATTGATCATGCATTTGGTATGGATATTTAATTTAAATTCAATGGAGGATTGGTTTATATAAATAATCCATGGAGGGAAGATCTATGGTTCACATTCAAATTTGATACATTAGGATCAAGGGTGGAGAAATTTCTAAGGAGTAAAAATTTCTTTAAAAGCCTATGGAATAGAGGCTTCAAGAGAGAAGGGCCCAAGTTAGAGGGGATTCTAGAGATGGAGGATTATATAATCCTCTTAGGGACTAATTAGTATTTATGGGATTAGGTGTGTGATTAGGGACTAGAGATGTAGGAGAGCCTAGGAATAGGCTAGTGTAGGTAGGTAGGTGGGTCATGGGAATATAAAATTACCAAATAATGGATAAGTGGGATTAAGATAAGACTAAGAGATGATTGTAAGTATTAATAGATTTTTTTGGTGGGGATAAGGATAGTTTGATAAATGAGAATGAAGGGGATGTTAAATAAATGACTATAAGGGGTTATTTTCAAATGTAATTAAATGATATAAATGAGATAAGTAGAATTAGTGTCAACTAATAATAATATTAGTGAAAATAAATGAAATAATAAAATTTAGGTGCATACATTTTAGACCTATTTGAAAGAGCATTACGAGTGGATGAAGTATAAGGAGTAATGGTATTTCAAAGAAAAACTATATAATGGATGAATGTTAGTTCACAATGTTAGTGGGTATGATTCCCACTCAAGGGGACAGACGGGGAAGAATGGGATAGATGTCCACTAAAAAGAGTAAGATAGGTTTGGGATGTGATGATTAGATAAGGTGATGGGATTCTAGATGTGAGATAGATAATGAAGAATATTAACATGACCTAAGAAGTGATATATAAATTAATAATTCTCCTAGTAAAGACATATGCATAGGGTGTGAAAATTATTTTTTCATGGTTGTTGACACATCCTATGGAGAATAAACCATAACCTAATTATAATACAAAGGATCATAAGAGTTCAACATATCCCAAGAAAGGGTGCATGCAAAGGACAAATGTAGGATATGATAATACAATTATTTGATGAGACTAATGATGATTATAGATCAAAGTTGAATTTAAGTGATATGATAAAAGACGTAAAATAAATGATATTACCAAGTGATCAAAATATGAAGGGTAAGAATTAGACTACGTTACATCAAATAAATGATTTACTATGTGATTTAATAGTGATGATGAACCTAACAAGGATACATGTAAGGGATCAATGGTGATAAAGTTATGGTTCTACTCAAGCCCCAATTAAGGGAGGAAAATGTAAACTTTAAATGATGAATTGACCAATTGATGATAATGAATGACTAATAGAAGAGAAGATAGATATTGTGATTTGTTGGTCCCAATTTATAGGTGTGGCAAATTAACAACAAGGGTAGGGAGAAGATTTTGAGGATGGTGATTGATCAATAGACTAATTAATATTATATCTCAAGGATTTGACTAATGAAATAAAAGATGATAATGAAATACATAAGAGATGTGATGATGGATGGTGAAAAAAGAGGAGAGAGTGGATGAGATGACTTTGGACACTATATGTGACTAAGTGCTATGTATATAGTCTGAAAACACCTCAGACCAATGTAGTTCAGACTAGAAGATAGAATATGATGATGATGATATATTATGATATTAGGATGATGGGGATGGTTAAGCATGTTAGTTGTTAGATAGAGGATATGACACATATATTACACATAGAGATGATGGGATTAAGATGATTGGATGATTAGGATAAATGATCAAGACACCATTTATGTAATAAAGCTTATCATAGTCTAAGTAATTTGATAGATATTTCACTTGGAAATATGCCCTATGATATAAGTATGACCAATAAGACATTCTACCAAAGTGCATGGTGGGGTAAATGGTGAACTATGTATCATCAATGGCACCTAAAAACATCATTATAGATTCTGGTGACATCATAGAATATTCATTCATTTTTAAATAGACAAAAAACATGATGAAAGACTAAAAAGAAACATAGATAGACAAATGAAACATTAAACAATCATATGTGATAAACAACACAAGACAAATAAGTAACACACAATTATTTAAATGTAGTGTCATTATGTATTATCTAAGTGTATTGACAAGATTAAATGGAAGGAGTGATCATGTGATGTGTTGGAATAGGTTTGTCATGATGATCATGATGTGATTGTGGGTTAATTATAGGAACTTAGACAAGGTGTGGAAATGGAACAAACTAGGGACTTAGATTAGGATAAGGATTAAACTAGGGATTGGGATTAGGATAAGGCTACTGAAGATATAGGGTAAGATGACTAAGATGTATGGATAAGGAAATAAGAAAATATGAATAAAATTTTAGATAGGATTATTAGGATATTTAGGATGTAAGACAAGATGAGATATGACAAGACAACTCAAATGTTTTTGGATTTTATACATTTTATAATTTTTAGGGTTTTTGAAATATTTCAATTTTTAGGGATTTTTTGAATATATATGTACAAAATGGATTACTATAAAATGGAATACCAAGCCTATAAAAAATTATAAGGATGGATAATGTTATAAAAGGATGAGAGTGATGTTGAATAGGGATGAGGATAAATGTAGAATGGACTAGGGATCACCACTGACACATTATGAAGGAACCAAATATATAGTTTCTTAAGTGTCCATTAGAGGATATACCAAGATTATTCCAAAACATTTCTCAAGACAACTTAATTTTACTTACTAAGGTCAAGATGGGAAGGAATTATATGATAGATAGGGATAAGGTATAAATGGACATGATGGACAAAGATGGCTAGACTGTGACATGGATAGGGTTGGTAGGGAACATGGGATATGACTATAGTGGACCTTTACCCCAAGTGTTAAGGTGAAATGTAGATAGTAAATTATTTTACCATGATGTCAAAAACTATTTTTCATAATGGTACTTTCCCAAGGTGCCATAAGACTAGTTTTCACCATTAGATGAATGATTTTTTATTTTCTTTTTCTTTTTGGATTTTTTTTATTTTTTATTTTTTATGGAATCTCAATTTATTAGTAATGTGTGTGATATGCAATAAATGTTGTCACTTTCATGATATTTAACCTACCTATTTTTTATATATGTGATGATAGTACCATTTTGTCACTTATGGATGTATTGATGTCCGTGTAACCTCATTGACTCTTGATTGAGGCCCCTCCATATATCTAGGCTAGGTATCTTCATCACTACTATGAGAGATAATGTTACTCAGGAAGAGGATGGGAGGTATGGATTAGATTATATATTAATTTTAATGGGGGTGTATTGGAATTAAATTTAAGATAAGATTATGATAGGATGGTGTGATGGAGGATTAGGAATAGCAATCATACAAATAATTGGAGATGTTGGACATTCCATATTTGATTAGTGTCATGTGATAAAAGGATTTTAAGAGATCTAAGAGTTTTGGACTACATGATTCTTATTTTATTTGATTATTTCAAGGATTATCAACCATATTGATACTAATTTAAAAATTATTTTGATTTGATAATTGGATTTGACTTTGACTACCCCATGGTGCCTAATTTAAGGCTTCACTAGAGGAGATTGATTTCTAACTTTGATTATCCCCTAGTGCCTGACACTAGGTTTCACTAGGGAAAGATGATTTTTGATTAGGCCAATGATTTTAATTTTCTTGATTTTGATTTATGGGATTAAAGGTTATTTTATCATGATTTATGAATTTTATAATATGATCTTGGACCTTTTTATTTATGGCACATGTTATATTACTTGGGGAAGAGTGTAAAAATGTGTTTTCATGTTTGCCCCTATGGAGGGAGGTGATTAAATGATCATTTATAGGAAGAAAGGAGTATATAATATATGGAGGTGGGGGATATGACATGATGAGGTCAATGAGGTATGATGTGGTAGCATGGTCCTCACAAGGGTTCTTAAGTTACCTAGTTTCAAAATCAAAGAATATTTCCTCAATATTAGTGAAAGGATCACTAAGACTATATGTAAGGCATGTGTCTAAGGTAGAATTAGATTCATTCTAATAATTTTTATTAGATATATCTTGAAATAACTATGTTATTACTTCATCATCCTGATTAGGATCAAAAGATACGCCTAATGATTTATTGGAGGTATCTGAAATAGAGGTATCATAAAAAAGATACACATAGTCATCATCTACTACAACATCTATAAAATATAATATTTATAATGAGGAATCTGATTTAGATGATAGAATTAAAAATTATCCTAATTTATATAACACTTTTATTAACTATGATGTTGACTCTAATGTATAGGATGTAATCTTACTAGTAGAAGAATCATTATCCACAAGTGACATCTCAACGTGGGGTTTATGAAATGATGGGTGAGGTGAAGATAGTGGAGAGATAATGGATTCACAAATGATATTCCAATGAAAGAGGGAATCATGATGGAAAGGAGGACAAGGCTCATGGGTGATAGACTCATATTCAATGGAGGATTCATCAAAGATGAGGTGACCATGGAACATTGATGTAGTGTATTGACCTTGGCTTGGTGAGTTAAGGGTTTGATCATGATTGGGAATGGAATATTGGAATTCCTCTTATTGTTCACCCAAGGATGTAAATTTTTAAAGAAAAAGTAACTATATGGAGGCTGAATTAGTATTCAAAACTTTCTTATCAATTTAACTTAATCAATCATAAACCATTCAAACAAGCATATAGATCTAGAATGCATAAACACATATTCACATAAGCATGAAACACAAGAACACATCACATATGTGGAAAACCCTCAAGGGTAAAAAAATCCACTTATATCTACAAATGGACTATATTACTATAATACAAACATCAAATTTAGTTAATCATCCACTTCATATGGAGTACCAACCCCAACTAGCTAAGCACCAACTTAGCTAGGCTGTAACATAAAACAACTTACAAGGATAAAACAAACACATAAATGACTTAGCACCACTTCATCCACATAAAAAATTTGATAAAATTCATAACACCTTGTTTCTCATACAATAAATTATGATCTCTTTATTCAAGTCTTCACACACCTCTATACCTCTCAAACTACTTTCTAGGCTTCTTTGCTCAACTAGGTCTCTTCAAGACTAATTAGGGCATATGAAATTGATCATCATACATAAAATATATATAAAATATTCATCACATATCATATATAATAATATTATATTATAAAACACCTCCTTCTAATTTTTAATATATTAATTTATTTTCTTTCACTCTACACCCACACATAGACCTAAAATTGCCTTGTATTTATACAAGCCTTCTTGTTTATATCCTTTTTGGCTTGAATAACACCTTTAACCTCTTAGTTAAACCATGTAATATATCTTATTAAATCTCATAAACATTAATCAAACATTATTTTAGTCCTTTTAGTTCTAACATACTTCAATTAGGCATTATTTTATCTTTAAGTCTTGTGTAGACCTAATCCCATTAGGTCTACTTTAAGACACATTACACTCTGAATTACTTAGAACACATTAAAACATAAAATGTTATATAATATAATATTAAACTAAAATATACCCATTATAATCTCATTTAGGATAAAAAAAACTTTTTAGCTCCAACCACCACTTGAAGCATGCAATTAATACTGTTCATAATTAGGCTTGTGTATATTGAAATATTCTATCTTGAACTACTAAGGTAAAATAATAATTTTAAAAAATAACTATGTAAAATCATAGATATATAATATATATGACATCAAGTTCATCACCATATTCTTTGTACTCCATAACTCAAGGTAAAAGGGCTTAAACTCTTTTTTGCAAATAGCCCACTCAGAAGTACCAACTAACCTCAAAACATAGTCATAGAAACTTGAACTTATGACACATAAAATAAAACACAAAAGGAATTATAATTTATGAAAATTTCCTAAAAAATCCTCATAAAAACCTCAAAAAAAATTATCATGATCTATAATTGTAATTATTGGTCTTGCAGACCAATTTGTTGACCTTCTTTATCACAAACCTCACTTAGCCAGTCAAGCAATTTTGGATTCAAAATGTTCACTACTTTCACTAAAAAAAACATTATAAAAAATAATGTATATGGAATAAAATTAGACAATATAAATACCATGTACATTATATTCTTCACATTAGGTAATAGAGCTTCAAACTCATCACTACAACTTGCTTACATAGAACTGCTAGTTTACCCTAAAGCACAATCATGGTGACAATGACCTTCAAGCACTTATATTAAAATTTATAGGGAATAATGATTAATTTTTATGATATTATGAGATAATTATACCATTATTATATATAAAGGTAATATAGTCAAATGGCAATATTGGTCTTGTAGACCAATCTCATAATCTTGTACCTCACTATCTCATATGAACTAGACAAGTCAACTTATGAGAAACATTTTCATCATATAAAATGACCTAAAAACCTTATATAAAACATGAAAATGTCTTAAAATTATTTTAAAATGTCTCCATGCACTTGGATTCGTCCTTATTCTGTGATGACACATCCATAATCAACTTCTCATTGTTGCCTGGGGTTTTCACTATTTTCACCATTAAGCTTGTTCATGACTGGTCAACTTGGATGACTAGTTCAAAAAAATTGAGTGTTTACCATTTAAATAAAATAAAATTATAAACCTTCTCCACCCACTAATTTTCATACTTTGACTTGGTCAAAATTGATTGCTATAACAAATCTTTGAGAAACTAGCACTTTCATGTAGTGTTTACTCATAACCTTGACAAAACATTACACTTGAATATTATTGGGAGAGTCTAATACATGATTAAATATATTTTATATTATTTTTATACCATTTTAGGCTATTTTGAATAATATCTTTCACATTGAGTCATTGTTGGGTTTTTCGAGGGTTAACATTATTTTTGGTGTTGATGATTATTAATAAAGGATTGTCCCTTATTTCCAAAACCAATGCCTATAGATCTCATATATGAACCTTACCCATATATAATTAAAAAATTAGGTTCCCATGTAGAGGTTACACATTCCAATGAACACTTGAAAGTCATTCTCCAGTTTACATGGCTTCATTATATGTACTAGAGAGACCTCAAAATCGCTTTGCATGCCTTATATTTTAAACCATGACTTCAAAACTTGTAATAATGATTGAAAAAAAATATAATACCTATTTCCATGATAATATTATCCCAAACATCTTGAAATATGATTATGACCCCTCATTACTCCACACTCTCTCTCTTTGCTCTCTTGACCTTGACCTACAAATCATATTAGGCCTTGAAACTGACATTCATACCTCTTTACATGTAATATACACTTAAATTACATGATCAAAAAACATCTCACATGATCAAGAAATGTAAAACATCCTTCATATGTCTTTATAATAGATCATGATACCTTATTAGGCTAGGTGGGGTTTAGAAAAAAGTCTAGGTATAGACTAGGTCTAAAGGTCATACCCTTGTAGGCTTACCCTGAGACTTTCATAAGTTAAATTCCTCAAAAAATTTAAATAAACCTCTTAAAACCTTTTATGTGTTTTTTAATCCATCTTACCAATCCATCATGTTAAATCCTTCTCACTAGGACTTTACATGCCATGATTAGTGTCATGACTATGCTTCTCAAGTACTTGAAACTTGAAAAATAATCTTAAAAAAATATTTGATGATTTTACACATTGATTTCATGAATTATATTCTCCTAAAATAGCACCTTACCTCTTCACATACCTCTTCATCCTCATCATGAAAATTATCATGATATGACTATGCTACTTATGACTAGGCTTTTCAAGACACCTTGTACTTATGAGACAATATTCTATTACCAATAAAACAATATATTTATCATAAAAATGATATCATGAAATCATGTATACCTATATAATCATAACCTAAATCATTACATTAAACTTGACATCAACCAATAGAATAATCATTAGGTTGCCTTCAACTTATCTCTCAACAAAGAGACGTTAGGTTGCCTTCAAATTATCTCTTATTAGAGAGATATTATGTTGCCTTCATATTATCTCTCTAACCTACACATTTACATCAATTAAATAAACCATGAAATCATGGATAAAACTTCTAAATAAAATCCCCCTTTTTCATTGATGTCAAAACATTCTTCAGTTTGATAACTCTCATCTTCTCCAATCTGGGCAATCTCCCTTCTTAAACTTTCTTTCTCTTTGACATTAATGACAAAGGGTATTCCAAAAACTACCATTTGAAACCATACCTTCTTTCAATATTATCTCAACACACATAATATGAAACATTATAGAAACATGATTCATGCATACCTCCTTCAAATGAACTTAGAACTCAAGACCACTCACCTTGTTCTTACCATGATTGATATAATACAAATATTTTATCACACACTAGGACATCATATTATTGTCATCAACTACACTTGTAACTTATGAACAACATGAATAAATCCACATGAAACCAAATATCCATCATGTTTCTCTTGACTAAATTATGTCTGCATGAATCCTAATGGATTCACCTCTTTCCATAGAGCACTAAAATAAAACAAGCTTAGAAGATTCCTAGATCTTTATGCTCTTACAAGACTGAATATCCTTTAGTATCCTATTGGGATTGATTTTCACTATAGTATTGACCTCTACATCAACCGTTTATCATCAATATGAACTGATAATAGACAATCCCAACTTGATTTCTCATTTGAAGTATGTTCTACCATAGAAAACATTCCATTTGAACTTGTAGACTAATCATGACTAGCCTTTATTGTCATTGGTTTTCACACATTAATTTTCCTTCTCTCTTGCACTCTATAGGATTAAAACCTCTTATTTTTACATGATGACCTTCTTACTCTATTAGGGAATAATCTTACAATGTGTCCCACATTATAACAAATATAACAAACAACCTAATAGATACCTCTTTACTAATGTGAACTATGATTGCTTCCATTGTCACATGAGTACTCATTATTGGAATTTATTCTATACTCTCTTTCTTTATTACCAAATTTAATATAAACAAAATAATAATTATTGAATGGATTAGCATACCTCTTAGCATTACGTTGTTTGATAGGTATTTTCATGTTGATATTCTTGTCTTCAATAGACTTCTCTTTGACTGGAGCTTCCACCTTTTGGTATGCTTTGAAAATAATACCTATCTTATGTTAGAAACAAAATTAATGAGAGGGGGGGTGAATCATTCTTCAAAATACTTTATTAACAATCCCACTTAGGTAATCATGCAACATTCAAAATAAGCATATAGATCTTGCAAGCATAAATACTTATCTACATAAGCATGAAACAAAACAACACATCATTTATGTGTGAAACCCTAAAGGGGAAAAAAATGCACTAGTATATGAAAATAGACTATGGTCCTATATTAAAAAAACTAAATTTAGTGAAGCACCCACTTCACATGGAGCACCAAACCTAACAATTTAAGCACCAATTAAGCTAGGCTTTAGCAAATGCCAACTTGTAAGGAGGAACCAACCCCCTATATGGATCAAAACCAAATAAAAATTCTAATTGATTTGATCACCTTTAAGACAAAATGTTTGTAAACCAATTTATTATGACCTCATCTTCATCTATTCACACTTTTATCCCTCTCAAACTACCATCTAGGCTTCTTCGCTCAACTAGCCCTCTTCTTGACTTGATTAGGCCATATGACTTTGAATTTCATACATAGAACATCTATAAAATATTCATAATAGTATATATATTATATTAAAATATTATACAAGACTTTCTTATTCTTATTAAATCACTATTTCATTCTCTTACACTCTACACACACATAGGCCTAAAATTGCCTTGTATTTATACAAGTCTCTTGTTCATACCCTTCTTGGTCAGCCAAACACCCTTAGCCTCTTAGGTCATCCATGGAATATATCTTAAGACCTCTCATAGACATTAATCAATTTTTTTTTATTCCCTTTAGGTTTTACATACCCCAATTAGGCCTCATTTCATCTTTAGGTCTCATGGAGACATAATTCCATTAGGTCTACTTTAGGATACGTTACACTATGCCTACCTTGGAACACATTAAAACACCTCACATGGAAACAAAATATAATATAAAAATAAAATATACCCATTATATGCACTTATATTATCATTAATACATTTCAAGTCCAATCACTACTTGAATCACACCATTAGTACTATTTACAATTAGGCCTGTGCATACCCAGAAAGTTTATCTTAAACAACTAAAGTATAAACACAATTTTTAAAAAAATTAATGAAAAAACATATAAAGAATAAAAATTACCTCATGTCCATCACCATATTATTTATACTTAAAAACTTAGGGTATATAGGCTCAAACTCTTCTCTACAAGATACTCACTCTAGATTACCAACTAGACTCAAAACATAGTCATGGAAACTTGAACTTATAAAATATAAAATAACACACTTAATGACTTAAAATTCATAAAAATTATCCTAAAACATCCTTAAAAAAACATAAAATAATAATATCATAATATTTATTGGTAATTATTTGTCTTGTAGACCAATTTGTTATCTTTAGTACACATAATCAAACCTGAACCAGTCAACCCCTTTTGGATTCAAAATTTTAATCACTTTTAATGACTCTAAAACATTATAAAAATTATTAATAGAATATATATATCCCATATAATAACATAATGTGTATTATAAAATTTAACTAAAGGCATAGATCCTCAAACTTATAATTAAAACTCACTTACTTAAAACTGTCAATTTACCTTGAAGCACAATCATGGTGCTAATGACATTCAATACCGATATGACCATTTAAAAATAATAATTATTTATTTTTATGATCATATGAGATCATTATACAGTTATTATATAAATAAATAATAAAATTCAATAGGTAATATTGGTCTTGTAGACCAATCTCATAACCTCATTGTACCCAAACCTCAATAAGATAGACAAATCAATTTGTGAGAAACTTTTTGCTACATAAAATGATCTTAAAAAATTATATACAAAATTAAAATTGTTTAAAAATGTCTCCATGCACTTGTATTCATCCCTATTCTATGATAACACATCCCTAAATAACTTCTCACTACTGCTTGGGTTTCTCACTATTTTCACCATTAGGTATGTTATCGATTGGTCAACTTGGATGACCAAATTAACACCCATAATGGATATAAAATAGTTATAAACCACAATTTCCATAAAATAAAAGTCTAAATTTTCAACCTCCATCCATTTATTAACTTTGACTTGGTCAACTCTAACTTCTACAATAAATCTCTGAGAAATAAGTCCTTTCTTGTAGGGTCTACTCACATACCTAACAAACCAATAACACTTGGAGATACATGGGAGAGTTTAATACAAATTTAAATCAATTAACTATCCCACCATTACATTATGATCACTTTAAATAATATATTTCACATTATGTCATTGTTAGGGTTTTAGAGAGGGTTAGCATTGTTTCTAGTGTTAATGATTGTTCATAAAGGAATTACCCTTATTTAAAAAACTAATTCTTATATATTTTATCTAGGACCATTCCCCATCTCTCATTAATATCTAAAGTTCCAATGTATATGTTACATGTACCAATTAACACTTTAAAAACCTTCTCAGGTTGAGAACCCTTCATTTTATACACTTGAGTAACCTCAAAACCACTTTTCATTCCTTTATTTTAAAACCATGACCTCAAAATTTGTGAAAATTAATGAAAAAATATACCATACCTCTGAAAAAACTCATCTATCCATACTTTATTTGGAAACATATCTTGATACACCATTAGGCCATACCCTCACCATATTACTTTACTACACTTGAGTCTTCACAATTCATTAGGTCTTGAACTGACCTTAAAACTTATTTTCATCATCTAAATAATTCATTCACATGATTACATAATATATCTCATGTTAAAAAACTAATATACATCCTTCATATACCTTGACAACACCTCATAGGTCAAGCAAGGTCTAGAACTAGTCTAGTTGTAGACTTAGACTTAAAGTCTTACCCATGTAGACTCACCTTGAATCTCTAATGAGTGATAAAATGACTCAAATTAATGTTAAATAATCCCAATACTACATATTATACCCATATACATCCATCTTACCATGTCACCATGCTCAAACCTTCTCATTAAGACTCTTCATGCTATGACTAATGCCATGACTGGGATTTTAAGCACTTAAAACTTGATAACTAACATTGAAACACTTATGAATGTATATAAACTTATATTTAATGATCACATAATCCAAAACCACCTCTAAAAAACTTGTTCTTACTTACTTCACTAGGCTTCACTATGTACATCTTCTCACAGAGTCTAGACCAAGATTTTCAAGATACCCTATACTAAAGAAATATTACTCAAACATGATTTACTTGATCTAAACCTTGACATCAACCTTAGAATAATCAATAGGTTTTATTCAAATTATCTTTCAATAGAGAGACATTAGGTTTCCTTCTAATTCTCTCTTGTCACATGGCTTCCTTGTCACATCAAGCACCCTAATTCATACCTCATAGACGACTTACCATGCATCTTCACCATATGCACCTTGACATCAATGACATTAACCTTGAAATAAATGATAAAAATTATCAACATATTATCACTTGTATACTTACAAAAAATCAAAGATTGCATTTAGAATCTTAGTGCTCTTTTCAAACTTCACAAGAGTCTTCACCTTGCTAGATGATTTATCCAACTCAAATTTCAAGGATTTCACTTAAGTTTCATATCTGGTGCATTTTTCCTCTTTATATTTTAATCTAGTAGTGACTTTCTTCATATATGATTTAATTTTATTGATTATCTCATTAAACTCCTTGGATGTGTCACTCAATCTTTCTTCAAAAAAACCAATCTACTCTTCATAGTCCTTAACTATTGATCTTAGTTTATGATTCTTTCTTCTTTAATATTTCAATTCCTCTAGGTCACTTACCAATTCTACCTCAAGGTTAACTTTAATTTATTCTAAATCAACCATAAGGCTTTTCCCATTTAAACAACCCTCATTGTCTGATTCTATGTCCATGAACAAGGTTTCATTACTGTCATGTCTAGGTTCATTATTTACATCATCACTAATAGATGTACTTGTGTCACTTACATCAAATGAGTTGTATTATTTGGTATAGAAAATTTTCTTGTTTTTTGAATGACCCTTTCCTACCTTGATAATTCTTGAAATCTCTCTTGTTTTTGTTAGATTTATATACCTTCCTATCATCTCCATGATGTTCATCATGTTCTTCATCAAGCTTAGTCTTATCCTTTTTAGGACACTTGGATGAAAAGTGACCAATCTTACCAAAATTGAAGCATTTGAAGGGAAAATTACCCTTGTACTCACCAAAGCCAAACCTTAATTTCTTATCAAACATGGCTATCAATTTATAATGATCAACATCTAAACATACCTCATCCTTGACCTTATTGACTTTTGACTTTTGTCAACTTTGAGAGTTGTTTCCTTCTTTGGAGGTCTTCCTTTATTTATTTTCATCTCATAGGTAGTCAAGATTCCATGAAACCCATCCATTTCAAGATTGTCCAAATCTTACATCTCTTCTACTACATGTACCTTAGAGTCAAACTTAGGATTCAGTGATCTCAATGCCTTTTGAGTAACTATAGATTCTTTCACATATTTTCCTAATCTTTTAATGACATTGATAACTTCATCAACCTTTAACATGTAAGATGTAATTGTTTCATCTTCACTTATTTTCAAACTTTCAAGCTGTCTCTAATGGGTCTACATCTTGGCCATCTTTACCTTAGTGTCCCCTTCATAGATAGTATTTAATTTGTACCATATCTATTTAGATGATACACAGTGCATTACCTTCATAATATCTACCTATGATAGGCCACAAATAATGGCATTCATTGCCTTGGAGTTGTTTTCACTAGCCTTATTACCTATTATATCAGATGGAGGAATAAGAGAACTATAGCCATCCACAATTAACTAAAAAATATCATGACCTTGAGACATCAAATATATATTTATCTTGATGTTCCAAAATGCATAATTAGACACATTGAACAATGGAGCCTTACTTCTAGAGAAACCACCTCAAGCTTTCTAACTATTCATCCTTACTTCTAAGAGCTCCTTTAAGATTTTTGACCTATTTCAAAAGACTAGGCTCTAATACCAAATGTTGGAATGAAATTTAATAATATGGGAGGGGGTGAATTAGTATTCAAAAATTTCTTATCAATTTCACATAAGCAATCATAGACCATTCAAACAACTATATAGATCTAGCATGTATAAACACATATCCACATAGGTATGAAACACAAGAAAACATCACATACGTGGGAAAACCTCAAGAGAAGAAACCCCATTGATACATAAATATTTAATAAATTATTATAATTCAAACACAAAATCTATTGAATCACCCACTTTACATGGATCACTAACCCCAACTAGCTAAGCACCAACTCAAGTAGGCTTTAACAAACACCAACTTGCAAGGAGGCACCCACCCCCTAGATGACTAAACACTAATTCATCCACATAAAACCTTTGATAAACTTAATAAAACCTTATTTATCATAAAAAAATATGATTATATCCATATTTAACTCTTCACACACCTCTATCCCTCTCAAGCTACCTTCTAGGATTCTTCACTCAACTAGGTCTCTTCACTCAATTAGGTCATATGAACTTGATCCTTATACACAAAACCTATATAAAATATTCATCACAAATAATATATACTAATATGATGGTCGAAAATACCTCTTTCTACTTTGAAATATATTATTTTATTTACTTTCACTCTACACCCACACATAGGCCTAAAACTGCCTTATATATATACAAGCCTTCTTATTTATATCTTTTTTCATTAGATACATAACCTTAACCTATTATTTATTCCATGTAATATATATAATTACATTTCATAAACATGAATAAAACATTATTTGAGTCCCTTTATGTCTAACATACCTCAATTAGGCCTCATTTCATCTTTAGATCTCATGGATACCTAATCCCATTAGGTGTACTTTAGGACATATTACACTTTGCCTTCCTTGGAACACATTAAACAATAGGAACACATCATTTACAATAAAAAATACCATTAATAATCTCATTTAGGCTCCAAAACACCTTTTATCTCCAACCACCACTTAAAGCACACCATTAATATTGTTCACAATTAGGCTTGTGCATACTCAAAAAGTCAATCTTGAACTATTGAAGATAAAACAAAAAAATTATAAAAAACCATGGAAGAAAATAACATATAAATAATATATATGAACTTATGTTCATCACCATATTATTTTTACTTCACAACTTAAGGCAAAAGGACTCAAAACCTTTTTCTACAAATAGCTCACTCGAAACTGCCAAATAGCCTCAAAATATAGTCATGTAAAATTGAAATTATGACACATAAAATAGCACAATAAAGGAATTAAAATTATACTAAAACATACTAAGAACAACCTAAAAAAAATATCATAATATCTAATGACAATTATTAGTCTTACAGACCAATTTGTTGACTTTCTTTATCATAGACCTCACTCAGCTAATCAAGCCATTTTGGCTTCAACATTTTCACTAAATTAAATAAATAAAAAACCTTATAAAAATAATTTATAAGACAAAAAAATATCAAATATAAACACCATGTACATTATATGCTTCAACTCGGGGCATAGAGGCTCACACTCATCACTACAACTTGCTTACTTAGAAATCCCAATTTACCTTAAAGCAGTCATGGTGACAATAAACTTAAATCACATATATTAACATTTAAAAATACTCATGATTAATTTGTATTATATTATTATATAATTATACCATTATCAAATATAAATATAATATGGTCAAATGTAAATATTAGTCTTTCAAACCAATCTCATAATCTTTTACCTAGTTGTCTCATCTGAACCAAATAGGTCAACTTATGAGCAACATTTTCATCATATCCACTAACCTCAAAAACATGTATCCAAAATTAAAATTTATATAAAAATGTATACATGCACTTGGATTCATACCTATTCCATGATAACACATCCCTAATCAACTTCTCACTGATGCATGGGTTTCTCACTATTTTCATGAGTAGGCCTATTAGTGACTGCTCAATTTGCATGATCAATTTAGAAAATTTGAGGGTTTTAACCTATCAAAAAATAACCATGGACATTAAATAAAAGTATCAACCTTATCCATCTAATTATTTTAATACTTTGACTTGGTCAACTCTGATTACTATATCAAGTCTTTGATAAACTAAAACTTTTCTATAAGGTCTACTCACACCCTTAAAAAACCTATCACCCATGGAGATTATTGTGAGAGTTAAATAAATGATCCAAGAGATTTTATACTATTTTAAAACAACTATGGGATTTTTTGAATAATATCTTTTACATCAAGTCATTGTTGTGGTTTTAGAGAGGGGTAACATTATTTCTAGTATTAACAATTATTCATAAAGGACTACCCCTTATTTCAAAAACTATTTCCTAGAGATATTATATATTACCATTACCCATCTATAATTAATATCTAAATTTCAAATTTATAGGTTACACATGCCAATTAACACCTGAGATTCCTTCTTGGGTTTACATGCCTTCATTATGTGTACTTGAGAGACCTCAAAATCACTTTTCATGCCTTATCATACAAACTATGACTTAAAACATTTTGAATATTCTTTAAATAACATATGATACCTCTTTCCATGCCCATATGAGATAAAAAAAATCTTTAAATGTTATTATGACCCCTCATTAGCCCATACTCTCTCTCTTTTCTCTCTAGACCTTGACCTACAAATCATATTATGCCTTAAAATTGACCTCCATGCCTATTTCCATGTCCTCTCCACTTAAATTAAGTTCTCAAAAAACATATAATATTATCAAAAAAATTCAAACATCCTTCATACTCTTTGACAATAGATCATGATACCTCATTAGGCTAGGCAGGGTTTAGAAAAGGTCTAGGTGTAAACTAGGTCTGAAGGTCCTAACCCTATAGATTCACCTTGAGAACTTAATGAATGATTAAATTCCTCAAATATATGTTAAAAAACCTCATATATCCTCTTATTCCTATGTTTATCCATCTCATGAAGCCATCATTCTCAATCTTTCTCACTAGGACTCAACATGCCACTACTAGTGTCATGACTAGGCTTCGCAAGTACTTGAAACTTGACATATGATCTTAAAACTCTCTTTAATACATCTACACCTTTATTTAATTCCTTACATGTTACTCAAATATTGTCTTAACTCTGCACATTCCTCTTCATGCTCATGATATGACATGTTTATTATGACTAGGCTTCTCAAGACACATTGTACTTACTAAACAACATTCTCACACCACTGCAAAAATTTGTTTATGATCAAAATGATATCATGAAATCATTTAGACCTACAGCCTCATAAATTTAATCATGAAATTGAACTTGACATCAACTAATTGAATAATCATTAGGTTACCTTTAAATTTTATCTCAATAGATAAACATTAGGTTGCCCTCAAATTCTCTCCTTGACCTACACTTTGACATTAATGACATCAACCTTGACATCAATGAAATAATTTTATTCATTATCAATTTCAATTTCACCATGATCATTGAGGTCTTGGATGTATTTTTGTAAATTACAATATTGATTAATGGTATGCCCAAAGGTTTGATGATATATGTAGTATAGGCTAGCTTTATACCAAGAGGGCTTAGGCTTGGCAGGATTAAAATGTCATATGGGTGGACATACCATCATGTCAATTGCAATAATTTGATGAAATTAGGCTTCTAAGGATATAATAATATGATTATAGGGTCTCTCTTCACTTCATTCTTAAGATGTTGAAGCATTATATTTTGGATATGATGGTTATTAATGTGACTGGATGGGTGGATAAGTAATAGATGAGGTGGATAGGATATGATTCCCTTTGATAGTGTAGGAAGGGGTAGATGATTGACTATGACTAGTGAATGGATATTTTCAATGGGATTGGGTGGTATAAATACAATTATTTTATGGATGGGTGTGAACTATAGGCAATGTTGGGTAGATAGGATCAAAGTCTATAAGATGTGGAGTGTTCATATAAAAAATGTGAGGAATGACAATATCCTTATTGGTGATAAGGCATTTATCAATCAGGGTATTGACCAAATCTTTTTTATATTCTATGGATAAGGATGGGAGAAAGTATAGATGATGTGGGTGGTGATCCCCAATCAACAAGTATAGGGGATTTAATGGAAATAGTAAGGGATGAAAATGGAATGTGTGGAAAAAATTAGGCTTACTATAGTCTAATCTCAAGTGTGATTAGATGTTTGATGTAATATTTAAGTTGAACAATATAGGACATGAGCTAGACCTTGATGATGTTGATTACATTTGACTAGGTGAAATATGATAAGATCTAAGATTTAATGATGGGATAGACTAACCTGAGAGATAGATTTAAAATAAGATTGATAATATTTAGGCTAGATCAAGACTATGATGATCAACTCAAATAAGATGAGGGGATTTGGATTGATAGAATATGTGCTTATGACTCAAACATGATTAGACATAAGCAAGATAAGGATTGACCACCTTGATATGGGATAGTTTTTTTATGATGTGGATGAAGACCACCATATGACTATAGATGTGATAAGATGATTAATATTTATAGGGGATGAATTAGGTTTAACTATGATTAGGACTAGGTTGACAAGGTGGCTAGGTAAGAAAAGATCAAGATAAATGATTTGGTTGTGGATAAAGTGGAATTATGACAAGATGTGGATGTCAATATGTGACTAATATGTGTAGGTGATGGGGGTGAGTGAGATGAGACTAGGAGGTGTCCAAGATGAGGTGTAAGATAGGATGTAGGATGAGACAATTTTTAAAATAATGTATAAAGAAAATATTTACAAGATGATGATGATAAGAATGATATATTTATGAGATAGGGATATGATAAATTTTTTTCAAGAGACCTAGATAGGTGCATATAGGTTAGGGTGAAAGGTTGACTTGGCTCACAAATAACATTAGTCTAGTACAATACTCACCAAATCAAATAGACCATAAACCTAAGATTAGTAAACTAGTTTGGGTGTGTAACCCAATGAATACACCATATAATATATTCGTGGGTGAGGTTATAGGTCATTAACCTATTATGAAATCTATTGAACCCTCTCAACCCCATCTATACATGATGGTCACTTGGGAGTTAATATTGACTATATCAACAAGACACTTGTTATGGTTAATGGTCTTATACTAGGCTTGAATAGATCTCGAGGGGCATCCCTAATATACACTAGATATGGTGGGGTCCATGTCTATATAGGCTATTATCTAATGACAAGGTGAGATGATAATTCATGATAAAAAAATGTCACCCCTAGTTTGCCCATATGTGGTTATAACTAGGATATAATGGTATAGATCAATGATACTAATTTACCTAAAGGCATTTATAATTAGTAAGAAGACCAGTGAAACACTAATTTTACCATAGGTGGCTACAATTAGGATCACATAAACCAACTTTGATATAGGATGGAAAATGAAAGATATTTTTTTAAATCAACTATCACACTACTTTCATAGACTATTATTGAAACATGGATTTGATTGATTATTGAAACTTGATCGAAATCTCCTTGAAAAAAGTGTAGGAAGAACAAAAGGAGCCAAGATCAAAATAGGATTAGGTAGGATGACTAAAAGTAGGCTTTGATATAGATAGGAATGGAATGATAGGATGACATGGTTTTTCTCTAAGATAATGATGGGTTTTGATAGATTGGATAAAATGGTAGGAGGGTTGCCCCAAAGTGATGGGGTAAATGGAAAGAATATGTGACAATGGCAAATGGATATGGAAAATGAAATGGTATGGTACATGTTTTTATTTATTTTATTTTTCTGGCTAATGATGGTGTCTATTTTTTGATATGTTTGGCTTGGGTATGGTAGATGGAATATGATTCTATTATTCCTACTGAATTGGAAATGCACATCTTGATTAGAAAATGAGACAAATAGAATGCTCAATCATGTAAATTGCTAGCCCATACCTCATCTAAATAATTTCTCATTCAAGAATTGGCTATAGATTTGGATGCCAATAATGCTTTCTTTTATCTTCATTGGTCATTAATTTAATTTCCTTAAAACATTGAGATGAGGTATCTTTGTAGCCTCTGTAAAGGAAAGTATAACCAAGGATGATAAATAAAAGCAAATAATAGGTGGTAGGTTTGTTTATGAAATGGAATGGTTCATGATAATGGAATTCATAATGGTAGGGAAACAAATAAAGAGTGGGACTTTTAGTCACACATAATGTTATTGGTGCTATGTTTGACACAGCTTTAGATGTGGTGGGGTTAAAGACCTCTGAAGTTTCTCTTGATAGGAGTTCTAGATTTTTTTTGTTTGACCTTGAGAGTAGTTACCATTTTATTAGATTGTAGAGTGGAAGTTATTTTGAATTGATCTTTCATATTGTCATCATCAAGTAGTGAAGGATTTTTGTGCTCATCTATTGGTGCCTTGATGAGGTTTTCACCAATGAAGTTGTCCTAATTCTTCCATAATGCCTTTGAGAAGGTTTCACTAAGGAGAATTAAATTTTGAATTTGATTATCTTCTAGCACTTTAAAAATGTTGCACTAGAAGATGCTAAGTTTGAACTTTGCTTATCCCCTAGTGCCTCCAAAAAGTTTTCACTATGAGAGTGTTCTTTTATTATATGAATGTGGTCTTGGCCTTATTGCTCTTCTTCAACTTCTATGTCACTATGGATGTAGTTTAACAAAGTGTGATTATGTCAATCCTAATTGACACTATTGGGAGATGGAATGTTAATAATATGGCTATTTTAGTTGATGGTGATGGCCTATGGAATGGTAATGGAATGGGGAGAGGCTACATAATCCTCATAGAAGATACTATGATAAATTTTGTTAAAGATGAAGTACTCATCTGCAAAATCTATAGAAGGATCACAAATATATTCAAATTGATCTATGAGGCATATATAACCAATATCATAATAGTCATTGATGTATTTTATTTGTGAATTTGATTCAAACTCAAGGGACTCTAAATTTGATGTTTAGACTAATGTTGATTATGATTTTGATGATAAATTTGATGTCAGTTAAAGAATAGAACCTAACTCTAATTTTGATTCTTCATCTAATGGGTACTATTTTATAATGATTTCTTGTTGAATGTTTGGTATCAGACAAGTAATAGCCTGTGATGGCATAATAGACTCCACAAGGACTAGTTTTTTAGAGTGGGACTCCTCTAGGATGGGAAAAAGGTCAAGATACAACTCTTTAGAGATTATCTTATCAATAGGGAGTCTCTTGAAAAATAAGCATATGGTCAAGGTAATGATTTTCCCAAAGGTGGTTATAATCATTAAGAAGTAACTTAGTAAAGATTGACTTATTAGAGTGAGGCTCCTCGATAACTAGTATAGAATCAATAGGAAATTCATCATAGGTTGACTTATCACAAGTGGTTGGTTCAACAAAAATATCTCAAATTGGTTTTTTTTCTTGGATTTGGTTTCCAATGAGTTAGAAAATACTAGGTTTGAACATAGCTAGGTCTTTAAATGATTGGATGGGTTGAGGTTTTTATTAGATTTGTACCATATGAGGAATACCCTAAGATTCGATAATGGTAGGGAATTGGGGAGCATGATTGCTCATAGAGCCAAAGGATGAAGTATTGAAATGGTAAAAATAGGGCGATTCAAAGCTTCTTACTTGCATAAGCCAAAGGATGAGGTCCTAGAATGATGAAGGGGCATTGTGGAGCTTGATTTCTCACATCAGGCAAATCATCTAACTTCACCTCATAAACCATATCATCTCAATCTTGAGTTGGATCATAAGCTAGTTCTTAAATATTTTCTATGTATTGATTATTGTAAAGACAGTATGGATTTGTATCCCAAACAACATTATTTATAGTTGGGTTTTCAAAGTCATCCTCATAGACCATATCAACCCAATTGGTAATTTTATTTGGATTTTGTGAAATTTTACTATGTTCCCCATATAGAGTATTTTATGGAGAATAATAAAACTCCTTCAAAAATATTTCTCTATAGGGGCTCTTAATGGGATTTTGTGTAGCCATTCTATCATAAGTTAGATTATACATGAATCCACAATAAGTATATCTAGACATATCCATATAAATTATGAAAGATCTAAAATAAAAGGCTTGGAGTTCTAAAAACTTTGAAATATTATGTCCAAAGGACAAATGGTTCAAACTAGGTCTAACTTGGTCAGAACTTGAGTTGTATCTCCAAACAATGATTTGATTATGGAGCTATATCTCCAAAATGGGTTTTGATAAAACTTGGCATAAAACAATCTGACATCAAATTTCTAACATCAAATTTCATACACACAAAAATTCAAGCATCTAAATAAAAACTAGCTTGTCAAAATCTAGGTCAAAGTGTTCCAAACAAGGTTTAAACTAGGAAAGGGAAAAGAGTCATTAGGTCTTTTGTCCAGATCTGGAGTCAAAAACTAGGCTCAAATAGGTTATGCTATCACTTTTAGCCAAACAACATCAAAATCTACACTTGAAATGGATTGATGTGAATTTAATCTAGTCTAACAAGCTTGGAAATAACTTTGACATAAACTCAGTACATTAAATCAAACATAAACGTGATCAGTTGGTATAATCCATAAGGCAAAAGGCTCTTAGAGAAAGGCTATGTTATCTAAAAAAAGGTACAAAAAGTGATGAGGATAGGCATTAAACAAACAAATAATCAATAGTCTTAAAATTTGTGGAATCAATTAATCAAAGTTATGCAACCCAAAAGAGAAAAATCTATGTATTAGTCCCATGAATTGAGGCCTAAATAGAAATCAATCAATGTTTGAATCCAAACTTTGACAAGGTTAATTGAGAACTCAACGTTGAAAAATAAGATTTGACCAAATAAGCTAGGAAAAATTAGACAACGTGATGGATCATAAACAAAGTCCAAATGACTGATGTGACATGGTTTGAAACAAACTATTTTTGGTGCAATGGTAAAAAAGTTTTAAAATAAATTGAGTAACCTAACTGTGTAAACGTGCTTGAATGATGTGATCAATGTTATGTTTCAAATACTCAAAGGAAAAAATGGTTTGACATGTTTTGGGTAGCATAACACTACCCCCCTAAAATAATTAACACACATAAACATGTTTAGCAAACATTTCAAGGCATAAATGTGGTGTAAAATGGATAGAAAATGCCTCTTTAGATAAAACAGTGACAAATAAATAAATTTGTTTTGACATGGTTTACAAACAAAAATATTATTTTTAGACTCAAAACACCAAGTAAGAAAATGAAAAAATACAAGTAAATCATCAAAATTCCTATTAAGGGTGTGGCAAAGTGGGGTTAACTAAAACAAATTGGTTTTCAATTATTTCTAGATGGATCCCATTTATACCAAATTTCATGTTAGAAAACAAGAGAAGAAACACTTTAATTGGGTATCCATGACACTTGGATTTTTGAAAAAAGGTCTTATCCATTTTATAACCACTACATCTATCACTTGCTCAATGTAGTGTGATGTCCAAAATGTAGATACATCCTGTGTACAAATATAACACTAGAAGGTGATTTAACCTCTCAATCCTTTGATCCTAATGAGAGTGGTTTAATTAAATGATGGGAAATGAAACCTTGAGTCAAAGCTTCGCTATATAACTTACAGGAGGTAATGAAGCCCCCCCCCCCTCATAAGCCATTAGAATCTATGCAATAAAATAAATGACTAATAGAAAGACTTTAGGGTCATTTCAAGATCATCCAAACTATTATGATTTTTTGGGGAGTGATTTAGATGACATTAATTATATGCCTTGGAATAGGCTCAAATTATTATGAGATGGTGATTTTGATCCCAAAATTTCCCTAAAGGAGACAGATGTGAGAGCATACATGCATGTCTCTTTTTGCTAAAACAATCAACAAGCAAGTTTTGTAAATAATGAAAGTGATGTTGATTTTTTGTCCCAAATTTTAAAAAAAAATCTTATATTCATTTCTATCCCTTTATCTTTAGTACAAAAATGGAAAATATTGCATAAAATAACCACATGAAGTAATGAAAACCTAAGTTTATTTTAAACCCAAATTAAAAATTCAAGACTTAGCTTAGAGTCATGATTAAACCCCAAATTTAAAATGTTACAAGACTTATGATGTGTTTTAAGCACTAAGTACCAAAACTTATCTAGATCTTAGGATCATTTTATGCACCAATTCAAATGTGTGAGAAACATGACATGTTCATTTTAAGCCAAATTTTAAGTGTGCATGATTTTTGATCAAGTTCTTTTTAAAACTAATTTTAAAGGTGTGTGGTTAGTCAAAATAATTTAAATATACTTCTAAACTACACCCTCAACCTAAAAAAATAAGATTACAATGACCTTATTTGAATCACTTAGGAGTTTGAGCAAATGACATTAATAATTTAGCTCTCAAGTTGATAGTCGAGTCGGATTAACAGTCGAGTTGGGTTGAAAGCTGAGTTGGGTTGACAAGAAAGTTGGGTTGACAGGAGATTTGGGTTGGTTGGTGAGTTGTATTGATTGGTGAGTTGGGTTTTTAGGTGAGTTGGGTTGGATAGGCGAGTTGGGTTGCACAGTCCCAAGAACAAAATTATGGCAGACAAAAAATGGATTTTTGCTCAAATTTTTATCTTGTTTGCCTCCACACTCCAAGATCCTACATGAAAATGGTTAATATGTTGCTTATATGTATAATTGGAGCAAATTTGTTATAAAAAAATAAAAATCATTAAAAATGACCCTAATAATTGCACTCAAAAGGGATAAAACTGAATACAAAAATTAGTGCAAAACATAATTGTAGAAGGAAAAATCACAGATATATAGTTAGTGTATATTAAAATTAGATACATAGAGGATAAATATAATTTATTATTTTGTTATATCATGAATTTAATAGAATATCATGATTACAAAGTCATTATTTTTTGAAAAGGGAATAACTGATAGCTGTAACTATGCAATTTTTTGCAAAACTCTGACAATTTAAGTGATATCACGATTTTTATTATGAAATCACAATTTTGAAATCAATGATATTGTAAATTAAAAGATACACAATATATTATTTATTTAAATCTATGTAAAAAACCAAAATGAATAAAATTGAAAGTGATATGGATATATACAGAAGTATAAAATAAGGCCTAGTAAGACTAATAAAAGATATTATGAGGATATCACGATTTTTATTATGAAATCACAATTTTGAAATCAATGATATTGTAAATGAAAAGATACACAATATATTATTGATTTAAATATATGTAAAAAACCAAAATGAATAAAATTGAAAGTGATATGGATATATATAGAAGTATAAAATAAGGCATAGTAAGACTAATAAAAGATATTATAGAAGGTCTTGTGAGTTCAAAATAGGTGGTTGAGAGGGGGTTTTAAGATGTTTTTGAGATGATATGGGATAAGTTCCCCTATTTTTTCCTAAAAAAATACATATAAAATCAAGTTTATCAATCAATCACACTTAGATATAATCACAAAATCATCACTTTAAGATTAATATTGTTATTTTTGAGACAAAGATGTGAATATAGATCTATAGTATTACAAAAGATGAGGAAGGGACTATGGTATATCTATTTGATGATTATTTTAGTACATATTCCCTATTCCTAGAAATAAATGATACTCAATCAAAGATATAAAATTGATTATAAGCCATAGCTGACAATTTCAATCTATAATTTTGTTACCCTTGATAAAACCACAAATTTAAGGATAATAATACAATTTAAAAATCTATGGTTTTGCTCAACATAAAAGGATGACCAATTTTAATATTGATAATTTTTGGCCCTAGTACCCTATCATACAAGATAACAAGTTATCCTAAATAAATGAAAGACCCAAGATTTATCCAAAAAAATACTAATTTTAGAATGTTGATGTTTATTATATGCAAAAATGCAACTTAAACAACAAAATTATGAATTTCAAAAAAATATCACTACTTTAAAATTTATGAGTTTTTAGAAGAGGGTTAACATTCCATAATTTTAGCCACTAGCAATTAGGTTTTGATGGTTAGTGCAAAATTGTGAGTCTCAAAGGTAAAACTGCAAATGTTTGTTAGTGGTTTTGCAAAGCAAAGCCAAACCATAATTCACCTTGGCGTGACAATTTGAAAAAATATAGCCTTTTCCACATAATCAAACCTAAATTTGATCCAAAATGTATCTAACAATTAATAAATTTAGATTAAATGGGAAGCTCCCATTGTGGTCTGTAAAATGTAGATTAAATTTTGAGCAAATGGATTTGATTGTGTAATTACATCAAAACACCCAAAATGTCAATCCACCAATTGACATATAAAAACATTAAGATAAAATTTAAATATATGAATGAACATTAAAATAAATAATATAATTTATTCAAAAAAAATTAAACAATAAAAATATTAAAGGATTTGGATTGGGATTTGCTTACCATAGACTTAGATTTCTAGCATTATAAAAAGCTTGATTTATTAAATTAGATGATAGCATGGATAATTTGATCATGGATTTGGTATGGAGATTGAATTTAGTTCCAATGTAGGATTGGTTTGTATAAATATGCCATGGAGGTAAGATCTATGGTTCACATTCAAATTTGAGCCATAAGGATTAAAGGTGGAATAATTTCAAAGGAATTAAAATTTCCTTGGAAGCCTCTAAAATAGAGGATTCTAAAGAGAAGGCTCCAAGTTAGATGATATTGTAGACATGGAGGATTATATAATCATATTATAGACTAATTAGGATTAGGAGTGGATTAGGTGGGTGATTAGAGACTAGGGATGTAAGAGAGCCTAGGAATAGGCTAGTGTAGGTCGGTAGGTGGGTCATGGGAATTTAAAATTTCCAAATAATGGATAAGTGGGATTAGGATAAGACTACAAGATGATTATAAGTAGTAATATATTTTTGGGGTGGGGATAAGGTTAGTGTGATAAATAAGATTGAAGGGGATGTTAAATAAATGACTAAAAGGGGTGATTTTAGAATAGAGTTAAATGAGATAAATGAGAAAAGCAGAATTAGTGTTGATAAATAATAATAATAATAATAATAGTGTTGATAAATGAAGTGAGTGAAATTCAGCACATACACCCTAAACTATAAATAAGTTTGATCCCATGACTCTTGACATCAGAATAATACATAATGGTTTGATAGCCTTGGTCTACTATGGATCTAGTAGGGACTATTTGAGACACTATAGTAAACTACTCTCTTAGGAATCTTTGTTATTATTTAGACCTAATTATATGTTTCCTAAGTGTCATTGTTTCTTATTAATATTATTTTGTGTAAATCCATAGCATTACAATCTCATCCTCAAATTCATTTACTTTCATTTTAAGTACTTATATTTCATCATTTTTTCCAAGGAGTTCTCCTTAAAACACTTTATACTTTGAATTAAGAATGAGTTAGCAGTATCCTTACTTTGTAATGGAGATAACATAAAATTAATGTCTTCTACTTATTTATTGATTTTAGCTTCTAGTTTTGATAGCGCAATAGCATGCTTCAATGTTTACTGCTCAGGTAAACTGGATGGTTGTGCTTCCTCATTGATCATAAGAGCTTTACTATTGTTAATATGTGGCTATGATAGAGAATGTGGATGGGTTGAAGTGAATGATGGAGTAGCTTCATCAAAGGCATCTTCTTGTAAAAGAGTTTATTCCTCTTCTTTTTCAAGTACAAGATGAGAAAGAGGCTCTTGATGTAGACTATCAAGTACTTCTACAGTATCCCTTGCATCATCATCAACTACAAGGATAAACTTACATATTTTCCTATTAGGATAAAGTAGAGGAATGGATTACTTTTGTGGGGTTCCTCTCTTCCTTATGTATTACCTTTTTATAAATTATTATTGGACCTATTTTGATACATGTTCTTCATATGTGATAGTGATGGGTTATTGAGACCCTATAGACTATGGAAAAAACCTGCAGATGATGTGAGAAGTTCTAAGCCTTAGTCTTATTTTAAATTATGGATGCTCAATCATAATAAGAGGAACTTTAGGGATATGTTTACTTAACCATTGAGGTTGATCTTCTTCTCCTTATTGATTTTGGAATAACTATCTTAGAAAGATAACCCTTATTTTGAGCCCTAGAGTTATAAGTCAAGGCTTATTAAATTTGTACTTTGATAGTCTACAACTACATTTTGGTTTGAAAAAAATAAATCCATGTCACTTATCCATTCTCCTTATTTAGGAAATGGTTTTGAATAATTAAGTGTATTAGACCATGGTGGCAAATGGAGACCAAACTAATGACATATTTCATAGCCATAATATCAATATCTCCTACCAAATATGATGATAAATTGATTGTGTTCAAATTTTTTCCATACCTTGCCTCAAATGAATTATTATTCTCATGAAATCATATCCCAATATAATACATTTCCCATCATAGTTTAAGTACTTAATTATCTAATAGCTTGTATATTTATATGGCTCTGACAAGGTTTCTTTATTTATTCCCTTAGCCTTCTCGATGTGATCCTTAACACACTCTACTAGAGGATCCCTTTCCTCATGTGAAATATTGATTAGATGATTTAAGAAAGACCTTCCTACTATCCTAACTACTTCATCTTGAATTTTTGACATTTCACTAATCATCTAACTAGTGACTGCAAATTGAATACCCTTCACTATGGTGGAATTCTCTTACAAATGGAGAAGAATAACCTTGACAAGGGTTTCATAAAACCCTTGGAACTTTTATAATAATTACAATAATGTAGTGGATAAAAACATATCCCTAGCTATATCATTTCTCATGAGTTCATCAACAAACTTTGGCTCTAACTTCTTCTTCTACCCTATAGCTAAATTGCCAATTCTACATAGGTTACAATGGAATTGTGCAAGTTTGAAGGTTTTTATAAGGGAGATAAGAATAGTGTAAATGTTTAAATTGAAGTTAGTGTGTGATTAAATAGACTATAGTTTCAAAAATCTAGACTTAGAGTGAGCATGTGAGTTGATAAGGTCTTTTGAGTTTTGTTTTAGTGGCTCAAATCCTTGAAGATTAATAAAGATCAAAAAGTGCCTTCTACTTAATTTTGTGTCATGTGTGAATTTATATGATTTTTGATGGTTTTTCTCTCTAAACTACATCATTCCTTTGAATTTTTGTATGTTTAATCTCACCTCTACATAATACATCACTCCTTTTAGGTCATGCCTTATGTCAAGTCCACTCTAAGCTAGTGTTAGTGAAACACTATTTCCTCTTAAGATAGTGGTAGATGTCTCACCTATACATAAAACATTGATGTAAGTGGATTTATTCATAAGAGTATGCATATGTATATCCATAATTTTAACATTTATTTTTTTGTTTAAGATTAGTTAGGTAAGGTCTATGAACTTTTAGTGCATCACCTCTTGTTATTTTTAGTTTATTTTCACTCCCTATTGCTAAATTAAGAGTTTATTTTAGTTATAGGTAGTTTTATTCCATATAATTTGGGCCTATAAAAGGTCTTAAACTTGATTCACTAAGTTTTTAATGGAATATGGCCCATCTCCAAAGGTTTATCTCAAAGATCCTTAGGTTACACACTTTGGAGCTAATCCAATTATGTCTACAAACCAACTTTGTTGTTGTAGGTGCATGATCTAGGATACAACATTATATCATAGGAGATACATCAAAGAGCATTGTCATACATTCAAGGGGACACTAAATATATATCCTAGGAGATGAATTCAACATGATCATGAGTGGAATTTTCCTTCACCTTGAAGGAAACATTAGGTTGTAACGTGAAGTCCCTTGTAATACCTTGAAGGTATCTCCTAATAAATACCTTTCAAACATGTACAAGAGTGTATTTATCCTTCAAGGTACTATGAGATACCTTGAAGGCTAAATACACTCTTATGTATGTTTTAAGGGTAAATCCTAGGTGATACCTTGAAGGTATTATGAGGGATTTTAAGTTATCACCTAGTGGTGCCTTCGAGGTGAAGGAAAATTCCACTCATATGCATATTGAAGGTATCTCCTATGAGATACCTTAAACATACCCTTGAATGTATGACAATGCATTTAGAGGTATCTACTAATATGTTATTTAAAGGGCCTTGTAATACCTTCATGGGTAATTGGAAGGAATTATAAGGCCCTTGAAGGTATTATAAGAACCTTTAATGAATCTCCTAGTTTGTCATACATTCAAGGAGATGTTGAAGGTATCTCCTAAGATATACCTTCAACATGCACATGAGTGGAATTGTAATTCACCTTGAAGGCACTACCTGGTGATAACTTGAAGGCCCTTGTAATAACATTAGTGTATCTCCTAGAATATACCTTTCAATCATGCACAAGAGTGGATTCCTCCTTCATGATATATCCTAAGAGATACCTTCAAGTTACCCATGAAAGTATTACAAGGCCCTTAAAGTAATCTTATAATATATACCTTCAAGGGAATTATCATACATTAAATGTGTTGTTTAAGGTATATCCTAAGAGATACCTTCAACATGCACACAAGTGTAATTTTATTTCACCTTAAAGGCACTATAGGGTGATAAAGTACAAGTGGAATTTTCCTTCACCTTTCATTACAACCTTATTACCATGTTGATATAAATTATGTAGGATTCCATGGTTTATTATAAATTGAGGATCAACCCTGATATTTTTATAAATTTAACATCAACACTATTATATTGTGTGATAATTTAGAGAGTGGTAGCTCTTGCTATTATGATTTTTATAGAAGCATGATGCACAATCTCACCCTATTGCTTCCTTTTATTAAAGTATCACCATATTAAATATCAACATCCTTAAAATTTTTCACAAGACTTTAATTATAATACTATATCATTTTATTTAATGTTGAAACTAATTTATTGTTGACAAGAAATAGTAGATAGATAGGGTAAAAATCCTATTAGTGGTACACCCTAACTTTGGATACAGAATTAAGGTGTCATAGTATCACAATATAGTTTGAAATTTTTACCCATTTTAATATGTTATTATAACTAATTATAAATAATGTTTCAAGATTTAACTCATTATACATTTAATGATAGAATAAATTTTATCATGAGAGGTCATAAAATGCATTTTTTCAACCTATGATAAAAACATAACTTTTGGATTACCATTAGCTATGCATTAGAGTATCAATAATTGAGTCTTTCCTATAAAGATGTGGTTTGTTACTTTTAATCTATAGATTAAATGTTGAATAAGTATTGGATACTAAATTATTAGTTTATGGTGCAATTTAATATTTATACACACTAATATGTTTCATTAATAGAGCACACCTTAACAAAAAGCCTATTCTATAATTAGAAGGTGCACCACTACTAGGACATTTCCTCTAGAGCTGAAATGAAAGGAGAAATGGATAATTTTAGAAAATAAATCTATTCATTAATTAGAATTTTATAAGAGTGGGAACATTGTCAATAAGATGTAAGGTCTGACATCAAAAGGCATTTCCTATTTTAAAAGGATGAATGTGACTGGTTGAGTCATATCAATCAATCCCATTACTAATTCAATAAATAGGTGTGATTAAGGGACTTTATGTGTTTGACCTCATTAAGATATAAAGGGAAATGTTTATTCACTTAACACAATGTGATTGATGAGTCCATAATATGGCTCATTATATCTATAAGATAACATCCTTTTTCTTACATAGGAAGTGGATCTAAATGTAGTCTCTAGACTTATGGTTTATTTAGAATAAAATAAGAAGTATATGTCATGTTTATGTCTTTAGAATTCCTCTTTATCTATTTTTTAGATACTATTAATGATTATTAGGAAAAAGATGTCAATGAGTGCATACACAGATCATACTAAGATAAGAATTATTCAAAGTATGAAGATTAACCATTCAAGAATAATGTTAAAGTAGTGTTAAAGTCTTCTACAATAAGATCCAATATTATACTCAAATTATGGACTCTTATAGGCTTGATATAGCAGCTACAGATTATATCAAAACAAGTATGGACCAACTATGGATTACATTGGATAAATTATAGCCAGATATAGATTACATCATCTAGTTATGGATTTCAATAGGCTTACTATGGATTTTAAAATGATTGATATGAATTTCAATAAGTTTCTATGGATTTCAACATAACTACTACAAACTTCAACAAAAGTACTACAAACTTGTTTGGAAAGTATTTATAAATATATTCTAATGAGTTTTTGGTCAGTTCTAGCTATCACAAAGAATTTTTTCCATTTGAATCCCTTATATGTATACATTTATGTATACAAACTTTCCATTATTTATTGTATTTAAATATAGGCTAATGTAATTTCATTATAATAATAGTTCTCTCCATATTTGGTGGAGATCGAGATTATACTATAATATATTTCATTATTAGAATAAATATCTCTCTCCATATTTTGTGGAGAGTGAGATAGGATAGAGTATCTCCATTTTTACCCAAAATAAGGTGTTTGTTGTAAGCATGGAATTATAATATGCAACCATCCACACCCAAATAAATCAATCAATATACTCTTCTTTCAATTATTCTAACCAGCCAATCTAAAACTTGTGTTCTAAATAAATCCTCTTCTGAAGAATGAGAGAGCCACTCATTCCAAGGAAGATAGATCAATTCAATTTTATTTATTTTTGTATTCTATAATTATTACTTTGTTGTAAATTCTTATTTTATTTCTCTATTGTTGTAATCATTCTTTTTTTATAGTTTCTGTAAACTTGCAAGTGTTTTCATTTTTTGTCATTTATTTTCAATTTAGCAAATTAATTTTTGCAAGTTTGATTTAATTTCATGAATGTGTGATTTGATTTATTCAAGTGTGATTTACTTTCTACAAGTGTGAATTTCAATTCCTTCAAGTGTGGAGTGTGATAGGAGAAAATGTTTGCCAAATGTCTCTTTTTCTTATTGCATATAGCCTTCAGACACCAAGCTTTGGTTGACATTATTAAATGAAGGGTATTGACTAATCCCATCAGTGATGATCAATTTATACAACCTAGTAAACATGGTAGGCATGCCTTCAATATTCTAGTTATTGGGATTATGGACATTCTAAAAATTAAAACAATAATTCTAGACCATTTAAAACTTAACAACATTAAATCTGAAAATATTATGGCTCTACTTTACTATAAATTATTTTCCCATCCTAAAACATATATTTAAAAATAGATCATTTCACTTCATTGAAATAATAAATCAAATGGATACATAAATTCATAAATTATATATATTAAAGTAAGATTTCACTCACAAGAATTGGTGGGTGTGTGGGATTGATGCAAAGGTATCATTAGGTTCTATTGAACACATTCTTATAAATGGACTATTCATAAATAATGATTGGTGAATAAATATTCTTCATGTATCCAAGACTTTGATCAACCTTTAAGACCTTGTTAGACTTCCTTATTTATCAAACTTATTAGATAAATATATCTAAAGGTCAATCTAATGATCTTTAAGATATTGAACTACTTAAGACGTTTCACTATATTACTAGCTTAGTCTTGCTTAGACTTAATAAGTAGTTTGTGCAGACATAGTCAACCATAAAAGGTCAACTTCAATGTTTCAATTGCAACTTATCTAAAAAAAACTATAATAACTTATCTATGATTTTATTATAATTTGAGTCCTTGTGAATTTTCCATTTGCTCCTTTTGGTTGGTTTAGGTGATTACCTATAATTATTTAGATCTAAAACTATTAACATAACCTCGTTCCATATAAAATAATACAATGAAAGATATATATTATTAAAATCTCTCTTGATCATCTTATGATTTACAAAAAAATTATGTGTTTCAAATTGATTCTTGGATATACACCTTGATAATATCTAAAGGATATCAATAGTAAACTCCATCTTTTCAACATCAGTTGATTCCATAAAGGAGATGAACTCATCTAGACTACAGATCCTAGTGGTGAGTTCTCAGTTAAATAAGGATACATGGTTAACTTGGACCAAGAGGACTTGGCTAAATATTGGAGGATTTTATGGATTAAGAATCTTACAACCAAGAACAACATATTTTTTTGGTCGATAGCACAAAATAAAATTCTCACAGTTGATAATATAGAAAATAGGGGTCTACCTATCCCTAATAGATGTGTCCTCTATAAGGAGTTTGAGTCTACAATCCATATTTTTCTTTTTTCCCATTTGCTTCAGCCATTTTTCACACTTTCTTCCAGATTTTTGATCTTTCCTAGTTTAGTCCTAACTCTATTCATGATTTGACCACCCAATGGAATCCTCCTTGGGACTAACCTCCTAGCCTTCTTTTGGGATATTTCCCTTCCTCACATCTTATAGGGTATTTGTAAGTGTATAAACTCTTGTTTTTTTTTTTTAAAAAATATAATCCACTACTCTTCTTCCAACTCTAAGAATATTATGTTGGATATCAAGGAAAATTGGTCCTCTTTTTCTTCTTCTTTCAAGTAACCCCCTCCCCCATACCATTCCCACCTTTTTGAGTATTATAATCTCCCATATCTAGTATATTATCAAAAGTGGAAGGTGGTTATGTCTATCATAAAATGGATCTAACTTCCTACCTTTTTTCTAGGTTTAAATTTGATGGGGTGACTAAAGTAAACCCATGTCAAGTTCAGGGGAGAGAGTCATTAGGGACTCTAGTGGTAACCTCCTTAAAACATATACGGTCCCTTTAGGAATATAAATAAACCATATGGCTAAGGTTTATAAAAAATTGTGGGGAAGTGAGATGGTAGATAAAATGAGTATTGAATACCTACAATTTTAAGGGAACTCTCTCAATATAATTAATTATTTAAATGGTAGATATAATCCCTCCTAAAACTTGAAGGGTTAATGGAGGATGGAAATAATCTCCTCCTCACATTCAAAGGATTCAATATCTCCCACATGTATAGAGAAGGAAATAAAGATATTGATCATATGGATAACATAGGGTTTAGGGGTGATTCACATAAACATTAGATGAGTGACATATAGCTTCCAAAGGGGTCTCTCTTAATATAAAAAATGGAAAACCCCTCTCAAGTGTGTGATATGAATAATTTTAAATTCTCAAAATCTATGCCACAAGGGATAAATATAGAGGATAGTGGTTATTCAATCATTAACTCATTAAAGTTTATGAGGTATAATGAGGTAAAAATTCACCATCCCAAATAATAATAACCTATAACAGGCAAAAAAATGACTTTTCAACTCAGGCTATCATAGAAAAAATTATAGTAGCTTGAATAGAGCCAATAGATGAATTATGGGAGGAGATAGAGATAAGATGGAACCAATTTCATATGTGGAATCCAAGGAGGATCTACCAGTCTAGAAAAAATTGGTTAAGGAAGGGCCCTCAAGCTTTATGGAGAGAATCATAGGGCACAACTAGACCATCTCCTATGACTTTGCTAAAGGATGGGATGATTGTCAAATTAGAATGAGGGGTCTTAGGATAACCATATTTTAATAGGTCATCTCTTTTATTATTTTATAATAAAACTAGGTTCAAGGTTTTTAAAACTATTCTAGGTCTGTATATGCCTAATAATGCCCTCACAGTGACAAAATATTGATTTTGATATTTTAAAAGACTTTTGACTACTCCTCAAATATGAATAAAAGATGAAAATTATGTTTCAATATTTAAAAAAAATTCAAGGTCCAATAAAATAAGGAAATATATTTAATTCTCTTCTTTTTGACCCTCTTCGTTAACACCTACACACTAGTTTGCACACACTCATCAATATTTGCTCTACACTAACTAACTAACATATACATTGATCTCTAAGGCCTCCAAAAAGGAATTTATTATTTTAAATGACCTTGTAAGACTCTAAAAATATTGATAAAATAAAATTAAAATATTTATAGTGATGCTCCTACATCACAAAACTAGCAAAATAACCTCTTTTAAACCTCTTTCAATATAACAAACCATATCAAGGAACTGAGGCCCATGGCCATTATATAACTAGTACTAAATGGTATGGTTGTTATTTTATTTAATGGGTTTATGGGTTGATTATAAATTATTATCCCATCTAATAAAATATGGATTATTGGTGTGGCAGGGCATAGTCTAGTCTAGTCTAGTCAATAGGACACCATTGAAACCTTCTCACAACAAGACATTTGTTTACTATGATTATTTGCTTATAATTATTTAAAAATGTCTGATTTCCCCTAAAATTCACCATGTAGGTCACTATTTATTTTCCACACACAAGTAAATAAATAATAATCAAAATAGGTAAGTATGAAATAATCCTAATATATACCATTTCATTATCTCAGCCATTTTATAACAAAAATCTAGGTTAATTGGCTAGCTTGATAAAATATATATTTTATTATTTTTTTCTTAGGAGTTTATTGGCCAAATTTATACCCTTTTTTGGATTATTTTCAATTTATCTATATAAAACCATACTAAATTGTCTATGGCTTTGTGATAAGTTGAGTCCTTGTGAGGTTTCTAACTAGTCATTTTGGTTGGCGTAGGTGATTATTTGTAATTTTTTAGATCTAAAACTAGTAAAATAACCTTGTTCCATAAAAAAATCATAAAATAACCTCAATTCATACAATAGAACATAAAAAATAACCTTGGTCTGTGGTAATTCTATTTTCAATCAAATATGTGAAACAATTTATGGTAGTATAAAGTTAGTGCATCTACATATTAATAGCCTAGGTAGATCATTCTAATCAGAAAGAGAATTTAGACATAGATGTATCCTTATGAGGTTATAATTGTTGAATTATGTTCCTATTTTTGGTGTTATTTCACAAATGTTGTCATTTATGTCAATGTCAAGATAGATGTCATTAATGTTAAAGTAAAAGTTGATGTCATGCATGGTGAAGTAGTTTATGACAAGGAGTCTTATGACAAAAAAGAATTTGAAGTGAACCTATTTTATCTCTATTGAGAGTTTTTTAAAATAAAAGGGGTAAAAACTTTATTAAAACATAGAAAAAATGAATACAAAATAGCAAATGCATACCATAGACCACAAAAAAAACAAGAACAAGAGCATCACACCCCAGCACTGCTAACATCTTCTACAAGAATCTGCTCTAGTTCCTGACATAACTTGTAGGGCAGCTACTCCCACTTATCAATCTTACGGCCATCTACATCTTCTAATGCCCATTTTGCTAGGTAATTGGCCACCCTATTCCATTCCCATGGAATATGGGCATAAGATACTGAATCCATTAAGGAGCTAATCTATAATATCTGCTACACTATCGTAGACAATTGCTAGTTCACATCTAAAATTTTCCTCTCAAGGATAAAATTAATCAGGACTTGAGAGTCAGCTTCATAAATCACCCTCCTCCACCCTAAGGCATAGGCTCACTTCAAATCATATAGGATAGCCAAGCCTTCCATCCTATTAATAGTTTGAACTCCCTTATTAGCTGAGAAAATAAAAACCACTGAACCAGAAGAATTCCTACCAATCCCACCAATCCTAGCTGACCCTGGATTACCCCTAGAAGATCCATCCATATTAATTTTCAAAATACTAGTGGATGGGGGCAGCCATTTCCCCAATTGTTGAAATTTCTATTTCTCTCATCTACCTTTCCTGATGCAAGTTGAGATCGAAGACATCCCCTGTATGCCAAACCTATCCACCATCTCAGCATCACCTTTCTCTAGCAGTAAAGTAATCTCACTCTTAGCTTTAATAGATTCCTAGATCATTCTTTTAATTCTAATCCAAACCTAATAAAACCACAATTTTTCATCTCAAAAAATTATGCAGTTCCTTTCTAGCTAGACTTGCCAAAGTAGAAAATTAGGTCAAGCATACCAAGCATTCTGCAAGAAGGGAGCTAAAGAGGGGGGTCTTCCCAATATCAACCAAAAATTTTCTAGGGAAGATGTGTGAATACACTGGCACCTCCACACATCCCACCAAAAATGCCATAATTGCAGAGTGAAGGGGCAATGGAAGACTTGGTGTGAAGAATCTTCCTCCTCACTACTACAAAGAACACACCTCGAAGGGATAGCAAAGCCCCTCTTATGAATATTATCCCAAGTCAAGCATCTATTCCAAACTAAATTTCAAATAAAGCAATTACACTTAAGCCAAGAGAATTTGTTCTAGACTCTTTTCCACCAATGAACTTCCCCCCTCATATTGTTGAGAAATCAACTCTTGATAACCATAAGACATAGTGTACTTACCCTTGGGATTAGGGGACCAAGCTAATGCATCACTGTCCATGAGTGTGCTATAGCTGTGATAGGATATAATGTAATGCATCTCCACACATTCTACCTCCAAACCAAGAATCAACCACTCCTCTGGGGTCTTCCATCTTGCATCTACCACTTACCCCTAAAGGGAAAGGGACTTATAGTCACTCACCCTAGTTTACCCTACTTCACAAAACCTTTGGGACAAAATACTCAAGTGAGGATATTAGATAACTATGGGAGGGTAGCTATCCTAAGAGTCATGCCAAAACTATGCCTCTACCCCACTCTTGCAAATCCAGAATAGACCCTTCTTAATCAGCATAGCTCCTTTCTTGAGAGTAGTCCAAATCATCAATCCTTTCCCTATCGAGCTATATCATGGGATATCTTTCTGGGAGATCCCAAAGAAGTACTTATGGGATAAGATTCTGGCCCACACCCAGTCCTATTTCACACATCATTGCTAGTATAATTTGCCTACCAAAGCAATACCAAATAGTAATGATTGTCATAATCCAAGACCACCAAACCTTTTTGGGCTATAAATAGACTCCCACTTAATAAGGCTCCACTTGGTTGATGATAAATTACCAGCCCATAAAAACTATCTTGTTAAGGAATCAAGGTCCATAACAAAGGTCATCGGTGTCACCTAGATCATACACTTATAAAGAGGAAGAGTCTGCACCACTGATTAAATTAGCTAGACCCAACCAAAAAAGGATAGTTAGCGATGGGTCTAATGATTCACTGACTCAAAAATTATCCAAAATCACCTACCATGACTCCTTAGACTACCAGCTAGTAGAGATAGGAATCCCAAGATATAGCAATGGAAGACTCCCAATTTGAAACTTGAGAATATGAGCCACTCTTCATTGAATGGAGGGTGGAGTGTTGAAGAAAAAAATTGAAAAAATGCCCTCATTAATGACCTGTCTTGAGGCAGCAAGGTAAGCATCCAAGCCTTTGCATTTATTAGACACCTCCCTAATAGTATCCATGCCCATCAAAGCTACATCATCCACAAACTATAAGTGAGATTATATAGGAAGGCCCCTTCCCCATTGCCAACCCTGAATAATGCCATTGTCAACATTCCCTTTGTTCAACTGACCCAAGCCTTAAGCCAAAAGAAGAAACAAGTAGGGAGAGAGAGGGTTGCCTTACTGTAGACCTCAAGAAGCCCCAAAGAGATTAGAGTGCTCACCATTAATCAAAACTAAAAAGGAAGTCAAGTTCACACAACTCATAACCCAGCAGATCCAATCCTCTTCAAAACCAAAGGCACGCAAAACCTTCTGGAGGAAGGACCAATGAACTCTATCATAGGCCTTGGACATGTCCAACTTGATAAACATAGCCTTATCGTTGGACTTGATCATGGAATGGATAGTATTTTTAGCCACCACCACCCCATCTAGAATCTGATGGCCATCCACAAATCCACCTTGCTCCTTAGAAATTAGCACTAGAAGCCACATTTTTAACCTTTCAGCAATCAGCTTAGATATAATTTTATAAGTTACATTGTAAAGGGAAATGCGATGAAATTGAATTAGCTGATCAGCCCCCTCCCCCTTGGGAATGAGAGCTAGGAAGGTAGAGTTTAGGGCTCAGAGCATTTGCTTGTTCTTCTAGGATTCTTGAAAAACTATTAATAGGTCTAATTTGATAATTTCTCAAAATTGTTGAAAGAACTCAATCGGGAAGCCATCTGAACTAGGTGCCTTTCCTTTTTGCATCATGAAAATAATCCTCTCTAACTCCAAGGATATAGCCCTCATAAGATGCTCTTTCATTTCCAGAGAAACTAAAGAAGGAATACAGGAGAGGACCTAAGCCTCTACAGTCGAGTCACCTTGCACTTCCTCCTTAAATAAAGATGCAAAATACTACATTGTTTCATTAAAAATACCATGTATAGAATAGACAACCTCCCCCTATCCATCACCAAAGATGTTATCACATTACCATGCTATCTGGCTCTCAACAAATTGAAGAAGGTGGTGTTCTTATCCCCCTCTTGAAGCTATTCAATATGAGCTTTTTGTTTCCAAAATATTTCCTCTCTTAGCTCCCATTCCTCCAATGTTTTTAAAGCCCTGGCTTCCTCCCTCAACATAAACTCAGACATCCCCTCCTCCCTAATGAATCTGGTAATGTCATTCAACTCCATTTTAGCCTCATTTTCCCCCCAAAAGATCTTCCCAAAACTTTGTCAGTTCCACCTTTTGAGCTGGTACTTAACAAATTGGAGTAGCTTAGCAAAAGTATACATCACTGTACCAATAGTAGGCCTGCCTATCCTCCACCATTCAACAACTCATCCAAATAGGTCCAGGTCCCTAAGCCACATGAGCTAGAACTTGAAAGGCAGCTTCTAAGGCAAACACACTAAAGAAATGACAAGCTTTATGGGCCAATGATTAGAACCTCTCTAATCAAGTATCTCCAATCTATAAGACCACATTCCACCCACCCAATAATAGGAGGTCATGAATCGGTCTATTCACTCAGCAATGCACTTGTCACCCACCCTTCTATTGTTACAAGTAAAGCATCCATTGATGGGCTTGATATCCACTAGATTGAGTGCCAAAATGTTATCTTAGAGCAATATAGAGGATGGCTCCAGTCTTGCATTACCTCCCCATTTCTCTGTTAAATCAAGAATAGCATTGAATCTCTAGCAATAATCTAAGGTAGGTAACGAAATAATCTACGAACTAAGTGAATATTATTCCATAAAAGAAGTTTACCTTAGAGATTTGTAGGAGTGTAGACATTAGAAAAAAAGATAGATTCACCCAACTCAATACACAAATCAACCATGGATAAATAAGACTTAAAGGAAATCTAGGACACAGGTTGGATCTTTCACAGGTTCTAAAAACATGCCATACCCCCTGAAGATCCCTGAGCTCCAATGCACTGACATAGACCATGCCTTCATAACTTAGGTATGATACTCCTCATATCTTCCATAGAAACCTTAGTCTCCTAAAGAAAGAGAACATCAGGAGAATGACTTCTAACTAGTTCCCAAATAGCTTTTTGTCTAGGGCCACTGTTCAAGCTACTAACATTCCAAGAAATAATGAGCATTTTGAAGGAGTCAAAAAGTGGGAATCTAAGGTCTTAATAAAACCTAACTCTACCAAAGTCTCCCCAGTCATCTTAATCTTCTCCATGTCCTTTCTCCCCAATTTAACACTTTTCTCTAAAACCCCCTTCTTACCTTCCTTTTGAAGAATGCCCAGATGAGGAGAAGATTTACCTCACCTATTTGTTTCTATAACTGTAGTCCTTACTAAAAGATCCACGTCCTCTACACTCTATCCCAAATCACCATTTGTCTCCAAAACCATCTATTCTCTTATCTACCCATCCATGACCATAGGTAAGGTAGACTCCTCATGAAGAGCAGAATGAGGAGTGGAAGAGTTAATCTCCAGTCCAGATCTCTCGCAAGCTACTCTATACTAATTAATCTCGAGTTAACTTCTTGTTGGCCCAATTCATCCAAGACCACAAACCTATTAAAAGTATCCTCATCCTATCACTCCATAAGGTTCCTCTTCTAACATCTATTTTAGTTTTGAGCTTTCACTTGAACAAAACCTTTAGCATCCTTGCCCTCACCAACACTAGACTTCTTACCTTTATCGGCACCAGGAGTAATACTAGGAAGAGGCAGAGGTTGCTATTCCACTGGCTTGGCCTTCGGGCATCTTCACACCAGGTGGTCATATTAATGACAAAGGTGACACCTAAAAGGAAGGGTCTCATAGTCTAATTGTTGTACCTAGGAATATGAGCCCACACTCATCTCCACCACATCTGGCAGTGGTCTACTTAGATCAAATTCCATGCAAATTTGAGTAAAAGTCATAACTTTCTTACCTAAGGTTTGTGTTGAAGACCCCATCAGCCTTCTGAGCATCGAAGCTAACATCTAAAGAGCATCCTCTCAACAACATTCTATAGGAAATCTGGGTAACTAACCCACACCAGAACCTGATTTGGTAGTTCCTCAAAAGGATTAAATCTCGCATGCCATGGTTTGATGAAAAGTCCAACCTGATTATAAAAATAGGGACCACCCTCGAAAACCCTATTTTGATCAGCTAAGAAAAGAAACATAACCATGAAAAAAATGTTTTCTAGTAGTGTGACCTCCATTTTTCCCTCTGGTTCCCACACTCTCCAAGCCCAACTCTCTAGAAATTAAAGGGAGACTCTCAATCCCAAAAACTTGCAATACAATGAATGCTTGGAGTAATATTCCACATCTTTAAAGATCATATCAAAAGGGATTACCAATTTGGGTCTCTCTTTGCACCACTCTAAGTAGTCATTAATATTCATGATCTGAGATCCCACAGGCGAGATCAAATCTATCACACTTGTAGTCTAAGAAAAAAATGCATTTCTAAATGTTCTCGCTTCCTGTCCCAGCATATTCAAGCCCACCGCTTTGCTAAAACTCTTACCAGGCATAGTCTTAGAAGGCTCCCTCTGAGAAATAGACACACTCTTACTTAGACCATCCTCAACACTGTAATCCATAGCTCCCCCCATGCAATCGATCCTCCACACCTCTCCATTGCAAACACTAATCATAGCAAAGACAAGGTAGGGCATGACTGCCCTAGCTTGGCATTGAGTTACAGAACCAAGTCTAGCAATTCATTTTTTTTCCTTCCAAAATGTTGAGATTAATATCTCTATTGAGAGATAATTTGAAGGTAAATTGGTAATTTTTTTGAGGTTGATGGCATGTCAAGTCAATATCAAGATATAAGGTAAATATATTTTTGAGCACTAGTCTTAAAGATAATTATCACATTATGAGCATGTCTATGAAGATGGTAGTATGGTAGGATGGATACACATAGGTATAAGTATATGTTTAAGGATATACAATATTTCATAATAAGTGTTTAAAAACTCAAGAAATTTTCAAGGTAAACCTTCCAGGGTAAGGTCTTAAGCCCAAGCATGCAATCAGACTAGTCCCAGACTCTTCCTGACCTAATGACGAATCTTAAGGTGTCATCAATATTTATGAAGGTTGAAAATAAGTAGTATAGAATCTAAGAATATGTTTGATGCTATGTAAAAATGTGTATAATGTATATAATCTTTAAGAGGAGGTTCTAGGTCAGTTCTTTATTTAGTCTTTGTATGAAGAGACCTAGTGAGAAGGCATAGTCTTGGTAGCATGTTATTGTGAGCAGTCTGAGGCTTGTGAAAAGAATATTTATAGTTTATGATCATGTTATGAAGTTTTATAACATTATAATTTGGTGTTGATAATATTAAAATAGGATTCAAGTTGTGTTCAAGGTCTATATGTGATTGGAAATTTAAGGATTAATTGCAAAGACACCTAGTGTGGCCTAATGAGGGTTCAACTTAATTTTCCAAGGTGTCAGAGCTCATGAGAGAATTTATAGAGTGTGAGATGATGTGTCAAGTGTGTTGACCAATTATAAGAACAAATTATATATTATAAAGCATGAAATGTGGTTTTGAAATTTTCTATGTATAGAATGAGGTATTGCAGACCTGAAAAGTATTTTATTATGCTCATTAACATGTGCAACCTTTGATTGAGGATCCAAGTATTTCATGGTATTTTTTGAGGGGTAACATATTAAATTTCCTATAATTTATTTATAGGTTTTTTTATGGCATGGAATTTCACCCTTGTGGGAGATTTCTCTAGGATCCCCCACTTCCAACCACATTATGGGAATAACCTTAGGCTATGGATATCCTATTGTGGGGTTAAACCTTCAGAGAAGGGAAAATTCCTCCTGGTATATCACATATACTAATGCTTATAATGGAAAAAGGGATATATATGTGGTATATGGAAACTAAGATAGCTAAAAGGGTGATACACTAAATTTAAATGAGAATTCACATAAGCATGAAATAAACACTGATGCAACATAATAAAATTCTTGCTCACATAATCTCATAAACTCGCTAATCACTAAGAAATGAATGAAGAAAAAAGGAATTCTAAGATTCACACCAAGCATCCATTAATTGAAGAAAGAGCACAAGTTCAAACCAATAAATAACCTTAAAACACCTAAAAAGAGGCAATAAAGAAGGGAAATGGACATGGAAGGAAACTTATTCACAATGCCATCATACACAACCTTGTTATACATGATTCAAAGGTAAGAGATACATATAAATTATCTTTATTGCTTTAAGAGGTATTTCATACAAATTTTTGATAGGGCTTCTCCTTGTCAAAATGAGTCTCCTCTTTCTCCAAAATGAGAAAATATTCATTTTTAAATTGGGGAGAAAATGGGAGATATAGGAGAAAAAAGGAAAAGAGAGAGAGAAGTGAGCAAGAAGAAATTAATAAATGAGGCCCAACCACCTCTTAATCAATTAGCACTAACTATTTCCTAACAGATTAACCATTCATTAGCTCTAAATATCCTTAAAGGCCTCTCATTGGCTTAGAAACACACTTGAAGATAAGAACTCCTTGAATATGATGAGTCATGATCTATTAAAATGGGAAAGTCCCCACAAACTTTTCAAACTTCATTGAATGTTCCAATTGCCTTTCTCAACCTCAAAACTCTCCATCTTCTTAATGAGATTATTTCACCATGATTCATCTTGATGTATCCTTTATGTTATTAGATAATCATTTGAACTCATTCATTTGGTGTTCTCCATAACACTCATTTCACAATCACCATTTTTCCTTTACCCCAAACACTGAATGTGTGTCCACTCTAGATGAAAACCAATTCCCTTATTGGTTTTTAATTAGATATAATCTTAATGGAGATCCACAAGCTACCTACTCTCCTAATCATTAAGAAGACTTAAAACCTATGCCTAAGGGATTTTAAGAGTTTTAGATGATCTTTAATGACATCCTATGATTCTATACTATTTTCTCTGGTAATCTAGATCACATTTTGATCTTGCATTTATGCATTTTCCTATTTGGGTGGTGAAAGCTTTTGATCTAAAATTATGCCTTTGTGGGGTGTCTTTAAGCTACTTATTTTATTTTAAAATTTAACCATTGTCATCTTAGACACATGTTTTCATTTTGTGTCCACTTATAACCTAATCAAATTTTCTCCATTGATCTCCTTGAGAGTCTTTTGTATTTGACCTTCAATGTTACCATTGATATGTGATCTAATTTTTAGATTATGCCACTTGGTATCTCCATGCTGATTTTTTCTCATCTTTTCAAAAATGTGACACTTGGATAGACCCTACTATCAGTCTCCATCTAATTCATCCACTTATGCCAGATGGTGTCTTTGTGTACAATCTGGGTTCATGGATATGTTGGCTTGATCTACATTATCGATCTACTTCTGCATGATTAAATGCACACCATATACATTTGATCTTATAGATCAAATTTGGTTCATTTATTTTCTTAAGAGTTCATTGGGATTGAGATACCTAGTACCATCATGTTCATTATTATGATCCTCTAACCTTTTGACCTCATGCTCATCATTGATCTTTAATTATAGGATTGAACATGAACCTTAGATCTTTAATTGACTTATCAACCTTTCTATCACCCACATTTCATTGATTTACTTATCAGATTAAGTGAGGATTTGATGTTTGTAATCTTGATAGATCACATCTATTTATTGAATCTAAATGGATATTTTCTATGTATTTAATTTAACATTTCATAGCACATCCCACACTTCTAAATCATTTTTAAAGGCTTATATCTTGAGATAGAAAACACATTAATACACCAAACTTGTAGGGGATATTAATATCATAAAATACATCACTTTCATGAAATATTTTAACTTTGGTTGATCCCCAAGTATAATTATCAAATACACAACCAAATTGATTTGTTCATTCCTACATGATGTGTTAAGACAGTTTTGTTCCTCTAGGATTGTGCTTTTCAACTAAGCTTCAAAAATATAGTTGTAGATGGAGATTTCTTAGGGCACACTAACCCTCATATGACCTATCAAAGATCTAATGAATAATTTAGGCTTTGTAAAAACCTCCTTCATGTTCTTGAATGATTCAAACACCACATACAAGCAATGTTTCATATGTAGGCCAATTTTGGCTAACATTTTTAGTGACCTCTTTGGATTTCATGTTTGCTATATAATAAATTAGTAACTTATTTAATCCATTGGGCATATAGAGTAACAATTATTTATTCCTAGCTGATATGAAAATTATACAAGGCTAACCATTCTGAAAACCTCCTCTTGAAGAAACAAGGACCATAAAAAACAAAACTAACAATGTACCCAAGGAACTTAGGTAAGGGAACACACAAATAAAAAGAATGTGCACGAGGAACTTAAAGGAAAACATAAAAAACTTATCTAATATATATATATATATATATATATATATATATAATGGTTACAAAATATTCTAATATAAAGGCTTTAAATGAATGCCATTAACTAGGATGGGTAATACCTCTCCATCCATTGAGGCAAGCTAAAAAGCATTATGTTTTTAAATTTGTGGATCAAGTAAGGGTCACTCCACAAAATATAAAACTTGGTATGGTCTCCTTGTTTGGCCTTATTTAAATCCCACTTGAGGACTAGATGCCCTTATTTGAAGTCCCTTATTGTGGCTCTCTTATCAAAGGCTTTCTTGACTTAATCTTGATGTAACTCTAATGTCTTCATTACAATGTCCCTTGTTTCTTCAAGATCCATGAGCTCTACCATCCTCATGTTCATAGGTTCACTCTACATCAACTCAAGATAATGGGTTAACTCTAATGTATGAAACTCAAGAGAGATGGGAAATTTGTCTTCCCTCCCATATAAAAGGATGAATAGTGAGTTGCCAATGGTAACTTTGGGAGTCACTATATCAACCCTTAAGGTTGTCCTTAACTTTATTTGCCACACTTTCTAATTTTATTCCATGTTCCTCTTGATAATCGTTATCAAGTTCTTATTTATTGACTCTACCAGTCCATTACCTTGGGGGTCGTAATTTGAGGATGTACTGGGGTAGATGCCCAACTGAAGTGACCATTCACTTGTCCTCATGCTAAAAAATTCTAAGGCACTATCTAAAATTATTATTGATGGTACAACAAACCTTGTTACTATGTTATCATATAAGTATAATTATGTTGTTTCATTGGCTTCTTTTAAGGAAATTTCTTCCACCCACTTGGTGAAGAAGTTAGTAGAATTGAGTACCCACTTGTGTCCACCATTGGAAGGTAGATTGATCATTCTTATGAAGTTTAAACCCCATTGTATAAAGGGTTGATCCACCTGAATTGGGTTGAGGGGAAGGGCTACCAATATTTTCTCACCTACAAAGAGAGCACACTTTTGACATTTTCTCACCCATGCATAGGCATCCTTGAATATACTAGGCCAATAATAACCAGCTCTCATCACTTTTCTTATTGTATTGCTTGGACAAAAATAGATTACTACAGTCCCATCATGGAATTTCTCCAAGTGCCTGGTCACTTGGTCATCATCTATGCACCTAAGAAGCACTCTATTAAGGTCTTTTTTTAATGGAACCCCATCAACCAAAGCATAAGGTATAGATTTAGGTCTAAAATAACTTATCTTTTCTCTATCCATACCTTGATGGCACTCACGTATTATCAATAAATGTGTCATATCCTAGAGCCAACTAGTGTGAGGTGGAGGTGGATCTATTTGTGAGTTATCTTGTGTCACCAAGAAAACTTCTTTATCTGCATTAAGGTCATCAACCATATTCTCACACAATCCTTTGCCTCTTACTAGCTTAGTTATCTTGATATCCACATCATACTCCATGACCTTGGTAATCCAACTAGCCCTTTTTTCATTCAAGTATTTTTTATGATGGAAGTCTCTCATTCTAGGATGAGACATCATAAGATAGTTTATACTATACTATTAGAGAGCATTGATCTAAATTTTTCAAGGATTATTAACACTATAAGGACATATTTTCATACAAAATTATACCTTCATATCCTTCAAGCCCTTAACTTAAAAATTTAATTTGCTTCTCAATTCCATCACCATTATTTTACATCGACATAGATTATATATTATCAATATTGGCAAAGGTATACAATATGAAATCCCTTTTTATGATTTGGTAAGGATAGTGCCAAGATGACACTTATTCTATCATGATCAATGGCTAATCCCTATTTTTATAAAATATGATCCAAGAGTTTGACTTCATGGACAAGAAACACACACTTATTAGGATTTAATGAGATCCCATATTCTTTGCATATTTCAAAGATCAATCTCAGGTGATCCAAGTGTTCACTAGCCTTCTTGGAGAAAATTGTTATGTCATCCAAGTATACCAGCACCATCTAATTTAACAAACCTTAGAAATCCATGTCCATGGATATTTTTAAATTATCTTCAAAATTTTACAAGCCAAAAGGCATCTTATGATAAGAATATGTGCCCTAATTTTTGGTGAAGGTATTCTTGAATTGGTCTTATTATCTTATCATCATTGGGTTGTATCCTAAGTACCCATCCAAAAGAGAGAAGAATTATAAACCAAAAACCATTTGAAAGAGTTATTACATGGATGGTAAGGGGTAATGATCTTTCAAAGAGACCTTGTTAAGATCTCTAAATTCAACACACAATTGGATCTCCCCATTCTTCTTCCTCATAGGTATCAGGTTGCCTACCCATGAGGAGTGCTTAATGGGAAAGATGATATTGGATTAAATCAATTTAGTCAATTATTTCCTCATAATTTCTTCAATTTTTGGGTTGATAGGCCTTTGCTTCTACCTGAAAATCTTGACATTAGCTTCCAACTCTATAGTGTGTTGATCTAGCTTGGGATCAAGGCCTCTTAGATCATTGTATTCCCAATGAAAGATGTCTACATATTCCTTACAATGTTAAATAAAAGCATGTATTTTATCCTTAATTCATACCTTTCAAAGCTTTAATAACTTATCTTTTAGGATAATAAATATTTCATAGTTCTCCTCATTAGTTGACATCACTCCCTTGTCTTTCTTCATATGGTCTCCCTCATGGAAAAGACCTTCAAGGGTGACTAGCCCTTTAGGAAGTTTGTTATACTTTAACTAAAAAAATTTATCCTCATACTAGTGTTAAAATTTACCTTGTTTTATTAATGAAAACTTTACCTCCTAGTATAAGAAACAAGTAATCTGATTATCACTATCTAAGACCTACCAATGAGTTTCATTATCTGGCACTGATAGTCTTACTACTACTTTGACATGTGGCTGCACTTTGGACTTTTTAAACTTGGTTGGGATGTCAAAATGAGCTTCCATAGATGCCAACCTATCAACATGTTGGTTTTGGTTCCTTAGAACTTATTGGATGTTAAAGGCCTCAAAGTCCTCTAGAATGTCCCACACTCTATGTTTGTATAATTTCATCAAGGGATTCTTTGTGATGTTTTGGCTTCTAACCTAATGTAATATCAACTCACTATTCCCATTTAATTGAAAATTTTTAATTCCCATCTAACTATCCCATTGAAAGCCATGGATAAGGCCCTCATATTCAAGTGCATTGAAAAATCAACTAAATTGAAACCTATAGTATCATCCTAAGGCCTATTAAGGGAGGGTGTGGGTTCATTTACCTCATGTAATTAGTATACTCCCATACATATTTCCTAAAAACCTTCCAAAGGGTTAATTAATTGATTTTAACTTCATAACTCATCAACAAACATATCAGTTATCTCTTTAGGATGAGTGTTTAGTTCTTGACCAACTAGGTGGTCATCTTTACCTAGGATGGTATAATTGATGTTTGAGTTATCTAGCCCAAAGGACTCAATGTGAAATTATGAATAGGCTTAGGTTTAATTTACACCTTGGTCCCATACCTTATCCTAAAATCCATGTATGACCAATCTATTTCTAAATAACCTCCAATTTTTTTTATGAAGTCTCTATATAAGCAGAGAGAAAAATGAGAAGTCAAATCCAAAATTAACACATCATGAGCCACTAAGACACTATGATAATCATTTAGGGTCAATTTTATACCTTTTATAATGTTATTTGGTTTCATATAAGATCCATAAAGCTATAAAACTCTCTTAGATTGGGGTTCATACTTCAACTCAAGTCGATCTGCTATTAACTTTGACATCATTGAAGTGTCTTATCCACTGTCTACCATGCAATTATGTAGTAAAGAATCACCAATGATTATATAAATGTATAATGGAGGATGTTTGACCACCTTATTTGATTTCCCTTCATTAGGTCCCTTGGTTGTATTGGTGAGAACTACATTTGCCTTTCTTGGTGGCTTCTCAGAAACATTGATCTTTCACAAACCTTTTTGAAGGATATCTACCTAACCAGGTATGGAGATCATGTCCCACATTGACACACTCACATTGGATTTATTAATTTCTTAAACAATATTTATGGTCAAACCACCAACCTTTGTTTGTGATTTGATAGCTACAACCATGTTTATAACTTCTGAGTTTTGGGTCACAAAAGCATTCCTATTATTTTGATTCTTTGGAGTTATTGGGACCTTTGGAGTAGTAGTAGGTTACTTTGGATTTGATATAAATGGAGTGATAGTAGGATTATATTTGTCTACTTCCTAGTTACCATCCATTTTCCTTATTATAAAACTTGTATTATCTATAGAATGTATGCCTAGCTAGAACTAGCCTACTAATTAAGTGCATAACACTCTTCCTAGTCATAGTTGACCATTGTAGCACCCAACTAGCTTGGTCATTCATTAGGGCCTTGGCCTTATTGAGGATATTTTAGATTTGTCATCATGGGTACTTCTGTGTTTTGAGATATAAGAGTTTGACTATATTCATAACTGGTAGCCTTCTACCATTGATCATTGAAAGTTAGATTGACCTCAGTGTTTGGGATAATGGAATGACTAATTCCAAGACATAATGCCATCACTTTATTGAGAAATGTTTTTTTTTAGTATGGAGAAAGTTATTAGAGTAATTTTATTATTTGGATTATAATTTTTTTACTAACATATATATGTTACCCTTGTCCCTATCCTTGTTCTTGAAAATTTCCTTTGTAGGGTGGCATATTAGATTGATAATATTGTTGTTAAGGCTGATATGGAGCTTGATAAGGTCTATTAAACTAGGATTTATACCTATTCACATTCACTAATTCATTTCCTAAGGATTGAAACATGTTCTTAAGCTCTTGTAAATTCTTATACTCATAATCACTAGATTGACTAGTTGAATCCTTCTCCTACTCTAGTGTAGTTATGGCAGCAAGTATTGGCATAGGAAGAATGGTGGCAAGGGGAAGAATGATGATAAGAGGTGGTTGAATATCAAGAAACTATGGAATTGGTGGCCTACATTTTAGCTTACCATCTGGTACTAGACTATTCTCTACTTTGATTACCACCTTGTAAGCATTTAGTAGTGTGTTTCCTCTCATAGAACACATCATTATTTCAATATCACTAATGAGATTTTTTATATAGTAAAGGAAATAAAAGTTTGTGATAGGCCTAATAGAGATTGGAATCATATCCCATATCTTCTAAATCTTGGTATTGAAATCTTGCATAACCTCATGGGGAGCCCTCTTGATTGTGGTTAACTATTCTTCAAGTGATAAATCATCCCTCTTGTCTTCAAACCTATTACACAATGCATCACAAAACTAATCCCATGATGTGATGGAGTTAGTAGTAAGGTTTATATACTATTCCAAGGCTTTTCCCTTAAAAGAGATGGATAATAACCTAACGGCTACATTTTATTTGGTGATATCATGAATATTGTAGATGTTGGCTATATTTATGAGATGTTCAAAAGGGTTGAATATTTGTCTCCGATGAAGTAGGGAGAACTTTTAAGAGCTTTCACTATAATAGGATCATGTTGTTTGAGGTCTAAAGGACTCTGATCATTAAAAGCAACAAAAGGAAAAGCTCTAGGGGATGCCATGGTAGTGAAAGGACCCAACAAAGATATTATTGCAAAGGTAGATTTTAAAATTGGTTTAGGAGGAAATTTTCCCATATATGGGTGATTATTATCAAACCTTAACCATATTAATAAACTTAAATGAAGTTTAACAAATTCAAAATGAATACCTCTAAAAGCTAATCTTATAACCACCTTTGGCATTAAATATAGCTACTGATCTACTACCAAAATATTGAATATTCTTCAGAGTCATCATATACTAGAAGATGAAATATATATCTATTGTAAATTGATCAAACCAACATCAAACATAACTAATATTCTTTGAAAATGGTCCCACTAGGCATGCCAAAAAATATTGTGGATTGATCAAACTATCATCAAACTTAACCAATATTTTTAAAAAATGATCCCACTGGGCATGCTAAAAACTATTATGGTATGCAATTGCACCCTTATGGGAGAGTTCTTCAGGCTTCCCCACTCCTAACCATAATATGGGATCAACTTCAGGCTATGGGTATCCTATTGTGGGATTGAACCTATGGATAAGGTGGGCTTCTTCTTGGTAGATCACCTAGACTAATGTATCTACTGGGAAAAGGGATAAAGAGGGGGTAAGGGGAAACTAAGAGAGATAAAAGGGTGATTCACAAAATTTAAATGAGAACTCACATAAGCATGAAATAAATAATGATGCAACATAAGATAAATCTTGCTCACACAATCTCACAAACTAGTTAGTTAGCATAAGTGTTTCATAAATTAGTCTCACTAAGAAATAAATGAATCAAAGATGAATTCTAAGATTAAAAATAAGTATATATTAATAGAATAAAGAGCACAAGTTTATACCTAAAAATATCTTGATAAAACCTAAGAAGAGGTAAGAAAGAAGCATAATTGACATGGAAGGACACTTCTTCATAATGTCATCATGCACAATCTTTCTAAACATGATTCAAAGGTAAGAAATATATAAAAATTATCTTTATTACTTTAAGAGGTATTTCATACAAATTTTTGATAGGGCTTATCCTTGTCAAAATGAGTCCTCTTTATCCAAAATGAGAAAATATTCCTTTTTAAAATGGGGATAAAATGGGAGATATAAGAGGGAAAATGAGAAGAGAGAGAGAAGCAAGTAAGTAAAAATCAATAAATGAAGCCCAACCACCTTTTGATAAATTAGCATTAATTATTGTTATAAAATTAACCATTAATCAATTTTAAATAGCCTTTAAGACCACTCATTGGCTTAAAAACATACTAGAAGACAAGAAATATTTTAAGATGATAAGTCATGATCCATTAAAATGGGAAAGCCCCTAAAAGCATTTAAAACTTAATTAAATGCTCCACTTGCCTTAATCAACTTCCAAAACTTCCATCTTATTAATGATCTTATAGCACTATGCTTCATCTGGATGTGTCCTTTACATTATCAAATAATAACTTAAACTCATTCATCTAGTGTTCCCCCTGACACTCCTTAATGTTTAATTTAACTTATATACCCATCTCATGTCTTCAACCTACACAGACCTCATTGTGTTATACAAGTCACTTTGAACACAAATTTATGCTTGTATATAAGCATATCCAAATATTATATTTAAAGGGGATATGTGTTACATGTATTTAATAAAAACCAAATGAAAATTTATCCATCCCTAATCCATCTCAACACATCCCTAATATATTTTCCACTTCTACCTAGTTTTTTCACTATCTTTCTCACTATATATATATATATATATATATATATATATATATATATATATGTTATAATTATTATGAATTATCATATAAACCCATTTAATATTCATAAAAGTGTTCACATAGGTGTTCTAAGTCTTGGTTTCCATGACTATGTTTTGGAGAATTCAAGTAGTTTTCTATGTGTTACTAAGAATGATGTTTCTAAGTCATTATGAATAGAGTTGAATAATATAATTAATATTATTTTGTTATATAGGTATTAAATATTCATTTTTATTCATGATAAATTCCCATGAGGGTGTAAAAAGTTAAAGGTTCTTGACTAGGTGTTAGAGGCCTATTTGCAGTTATGAGTGAGCATATGAAAGTGGTATGTTTGAGGTCTTTTACCCTATATGGTGAAGTATAATATACATTATGATCACTATTATATAATTTAGGTTATATCAATATAATTTTTTGATATGGTTATATGGAAAATATTAGTGCACACTTCAGATATTCAAAGTAGACTTTCTAGCAGTGAGAAGGCCTAATTATGAATAGGCCTAATGGTATGGTTCAAGGAGTGAAATGATATAAATATATTTTGGGAAATAATATGAGATTATAAAGGTTATAATTTAAGTGTTTTTTAATTATTTTATCCATTTTTAGAGGCTCAATATATTCCATGGTGGTCAAGATAAAATGTGTGATTTAAGAAGGCTTAATTTCATTGGGTCTAGGCCTAATGGTGGGTTTAGTCCTTATGAGTGGTGAAAAACCTATGTAGTGTTTGTTTAAATTTTTAAATGTATTTTTTTATATATTATAAATATGGAAAGGTTTATGGCTAACTATGGTTTGGTAAATCAAGAATCAAGTATAAAAAGAAGGTATAATAAGCCTAATTAACTAGTTAGAATATTTGAGAAAATGAGTGAATGAAATAGAAGTTTGGTAGAGGGATTTAAGACCATAAAATATGTGTTTTTAATATGTCATGAAATTATAACATTAGTTATATATATGGTGAGAAAGGTTATATGACCTAAATCTACTAAGAAGAGGGCTAATTGAATGAAGAGGCCTAATAGGCTATTTGAGAGAGATAGAAGAGTATGAAGAGAAATATAATGTGATCATCATAGTTTGGGTAATAAAAAGGTGTCCAAAGGTGATCTGAGGTTCTAGGTGACTGATTTTGTGCTGATTTATGTAGGGGGTTGGTTCCTCCTTACAAGTTGGTTCTTGATTAGTGAGGGGTTAGTACTCCTTATGGGGTTGGTGCCTTAATAAATTTTGATTCATTTATTATAATACTATATTAAAATCTTTAATTTAGTGGTTTTTATCCCCCTTGAGTTTTTTCCACATATATCTTGTGTTCAAATGTTATGTCCTTATGTGGATGCTTATTTATGCATTAATTAATATATGTGTTTGAATGAATGCTTCATGAATGATAAGTGAAATTGAAATATTGTTTTAAGGGAATTGATTAATCCCCCTCTCATTATATATAACTAAGAAATTTGGTATTAGAGAATGTCTTTTGAATCAAGCCTAATATCTTAAAGGAGACCCTAAGCAAGCAAATATGGCTAGTCAAGCATAAGGTGGTTTCTCTATAAGTAAAGTTTTATTATTCAATGGATATAATTATGATTTTTTAAGTGTCAAGATGAGTACATATTTGATGTCTCAGGTTCATGATGTTTGGTAATTAAATTTGGATGGATACATTACACACCTTATTCCCCCTACAAATGCAATAGGTAAGAAGGCTAGTGATAATAATTCAAAATCAATGAATGGTATTATTTTTGGCTTATGAAAGGTAGAGATTTTGAAGGTGATACACTATATGTCTTCTAAATCAATTTGGGACAATTTAAATACTATCCATGAGGGAGACTCCAAGGTCAAGTTGTCTAAATTTTAAACCCATAGAAGATAGTTTTAAATCCTAAGTATTAATTAATATGAGACCATTACAACCTACCTATTAAGGGTTGATGAAGTGGTCAACATCATAAGAGGCCTAAGTGAAGGATTGAAAGAGTATACTATTGTTCAAAAGGTTTTGATATCTCTAACTCCCATGTCTTATTATAAAATGTCTACTTTTGAATAAATTCAAGATCTAGAAAAGCTATAAATGGATGGACTTCATGGCACTCTAATATCCTATGAGATGAGGATAATTAAAGGAAGACCTACAAAAAAGGAAGTTGCATTCAAGGTATAAAATAATTCAAATGAGAAGACACAAAGTAATAAATCTAAAGATAATGATGATTATGATATTGATTATGATGAATTGATAGCCATGTTTGTAATAAAGTAGAAAATTAGTTTAGATAAATACAAGGGTAAGTCACCCTTCAAGTGCTTTAATTCTAGAGAAATTGGACACTTTGATAACAAGTGCCATAATAAGTTTAAGACAAAAGATGATGAAGAGAATGATTAAGGTCATGATGATGACAAGAAGTTTTATAGGTCTGATAAGAGCAATAAAATATTCAAAAGGTATGATGATAGGAAAAAGTTTTTCAAGAACAAAAGAAGCTTTTTCACCAAGGAAGACTGCATTTTATCTTATGAGAGTGAGAGAAGTGATTTTGAAAGTGGCCATGAAGGTATTGCTCCTGATGTCAATGAAGTCTTATTTATCACTTAAGAGGTAAGATTTTTAAATCAGTAAGAGGCTATGTGGTTTAGATGTATTATTGGTGATTTATAAGAAGAAAAAAATGAGGTTGACCTTAAGGATGACTTGATGAGTTCTCTAGAAGAACTAAAGATGGTGAACAATAAGAATAAGGTGATGAGGTCTCTTGTGAAATAATATGAAGAGGAAATTAACATGTTTGAAGTTAGACTCATAAATAACTATAAGGAATAAGAGGAAAGAGTCAAATAATTGGAGACTCAAGTTGAGATTGTGACTACAAGCCTAAAGGATAAAGAAGAAGAATGTGTAAGGTATGTAACTAAAGTGGATTCCTGGAGAGCTGTGTTGGATTAGGCATCAAGTAATGTAAAATCCTTTTGAACTTTTTAAAAAGTATCAATGATCTAGATAACATACTAAGTATGAAAAAGACTGATAATGATAAAATAGGTCTTAATTTGAATGGAGACCAAAATAAGAACACTAATGTGATCAAAACGGTCAATGGTCAATCAAGGAATGATGGTGATAGTAGAATAAAGACTAATCCTATCAGGTAGCCTAATACTATAAGGTATGTTAATCCTTTCAATGGTTATTTTTATTCATGTAACCAATTTGGTCATAGAGAAAGGCATTGTAAAAGACCCTCCAAGACTGAATATACATGGAAAAATGAAGATAATCAGTAGTCAAGGAGTATGGGTAATTATGTGTTTCCATCAAGAGGCATAGTGTGTTTTAATTGTCAAAAGGTTGGTCACATTGCAAAGATATGTAAGCATAGATTCTCAAGTTAAAATAAGAAGATTGAGACCCCTAGAGTGTAAGAAAGAAGACAAAATAGTGAATGGAGACCAAAGGTAGCTAATGTGAATGATGATCAATATGAAATTCCAAGTGGACTACTTACCATGGTGGAGAATATTTTAGATGTAAAGGAGTGCCAAGAAATCTCCCTATCGTCTCATATTGTGGATGAAGAAGTCAAAACAAATTGACCAAGTCATAATGTTGTTCAAAAAAAGATTGAAGAATTCAAGCCTAAGAGGATCATAAAGAAAGTTTAGTCTAGTAAAGATATGGAGATCTAGGGATCTCCTAGGTTTATGTTGTTTTAGTACCAAAGAGACAAGAGGTGAGTCTATTAGGATTCATTGAGGCACTCAACTAGTGATCAGAAGCATGATGGATGCTTGGTCTTATGGGAGCTTTATATTATTTATTTCAAATCTAAAGTTAAGTCAATAGTATTTTCTAGGTGTGATTAAAATAGATGGGTTAAAAAGAATATTTTATGATGAATTAAACAAACCAATTCAGATTCATGATTGTGTCTAAATATCTAATGGAGATAATGGGAGCCAATCATGCTCCAAGAGTAGATTTGATCTTGATCTATGTTGAGTTGTTGACAATGAGATAGAAAGAATTATATTATTTGGAGATAAAATGTGTGTTATTATATTTCCAAGTATCAGATAGCTGTCAAGATTTGACCCTTTGTCATTAATGTCAGAGGGGGAGAAAGTTCCAATTTGGGAGAAAGGTCAATTCAAAGAGATACATATTAGGTAGATGAGAATGATCAGTTTTATTTAAGTGTTTTCCATAAATGGAAAATGGGGATATTATTTAAGTATGTTTCTATTGTTAGTTTTGTGGCATAAATGTTGTCATTGTTGTCAAGGTCAAGATAGATGTCATTAATGTCAAAGTCAAAATTGATGTCATGCATGGTGAAGTGGTATGTGACAAGGAGTATTATGATAAAAGATAATTTGAAGGAAACCTATTTTCTCTATATTTTGAGATAATTTAAAGTTAACTTGGTAATTTTTATAAGTTTAATGACAATTCAAGTTCAACATCAAGATATGAGGTAAGCATACTTTTGAAAGGAGTATTATGATAAAAGATAATTTGAATTCAACCTATTTTATCTATATTTTGAGATATTTTAAATTTAACTTGGTAATTTTTATAATTTTAATGACAAGTCAAGTTCAACATCAAGATATGAGGTAAGCATACTTTTGAGCACTAGTCTTAAGTAACATTGTCACATCATGAGTATGTGTATGAAGATGGTGGTCTGGTAGGATGGATACACATAGTTATGAGTGAATGTTTAAGGATATCCAAGATTGAATATGAAGTGTTTAAACACTCAATAAAATTTCAAGGTAAACCTTTTAGAGTAAGGTTTTAAGCATAAGTATGCAATCAGTCTAGTCCCAAACTATGCATGACCTAATGAAGAATCTTGAGGTGTCATCTAGATCCATGAAGGATTTAAATCAGTAGTATATCATGCTAAAATATTTTCAACACTATTTAAACATGTGTATAATTTATATGAAATTTTATAGGAGGTTTATAGGTCAATTCTTGGATTAGTCTTTACATGAAGAGACCTAGTGAGAAGGCATAGGCTTGGTAGCATGTTGAGTTGATCAATATGAGGCTGAGAAGAATATTGGTAGTGTGTGATCATGGTATGAGTTTTTATAACATTATCATGAGGTTTTTGTAATATTACAATATATTTTGAGGTGTTTTCAAGGTCTAAGTATGACTTTTAATTCAAGGCCTAATGTGTAAAGACACCTATTATGGCTTAATGAGGGGCCAAGTTCATTTTACAAGGTCCCAAAGCTCATGATATCATTTTAAAAGGTTTTATAGGTTGTGTCAAGGTTTTTTTTACCAATTTTCAAGTCAAATTTTGAATGAAAAAACATGAAATGTGGTTTTGAAGTTTTTTTTGTGCACAAAATGAGTTATTATAGACCTAAAAAGGATTTTAGGATTTTATTAATGAAGATCCAAATAGTTAATGGTATTTGGGTAAGGTTCTTATATTAAATTTACTATCATTTTTTTAGGGACGAAGACTTAATCTTTATGAATAATTGTTAATAATGGAAGATAGTCTAAACCCTCTCAAAAACCCTAATAGTGACCTGATATGGAAGATATGACTCAAGAGTAACATTAATTATTTTTTTGACCTATTATGATGACTTTATGTTTTATTAAACTCTCCAAAGTACCTCTAGGTTGTATTTATCTATCATAAGAGAGTGGAAGCTATATAAAAACCTTATTTTTTGGATTTTTGATGAAACAGATAGGGTTGACCAGGTCAAAGCATAAAAATGATTGAAGGATGATGTGTGAGAATTTTATTTTATGATAATGTAATTTTATGATCATGTTACATAATTAAAATATGCTAAAATGGTCATGGAAATTATCTTATCACTAAAAAGGCCTAGTGAAGAAGATAGTGAGAAAACCAAATAGAAGTGGGAATGAGATTAGGGATGTGTTTCCATGGATTAGGGATGGATACATTTATATAATTTTTTTATTAAATAAAAATAAAAAATATCCCATTATAGTATAATATTTTTATATTCTTATATATAATAATAAAATTTCTCTCAAAGTGACCTGTCAAACACAGTGAGGTTTGTGTAGGGTGAAGATGTGAGATTGGTCTGTAAGATCAATATTAATATTGAAAATATATTATATATATATATACATATATTATATAAGGATGTATAAGGATAATATAAACCAATTTTAATTTCATAAAAGTGTTCACATAGGTGTTCTAAGTCTTAGTATCCATGACTATGTTTTGGAGCATTCAAGAAGTCTTCTGTGTTAGTAAGAATGATGTTCCTCAGTCATTATGCATAGATTTGAATAATATAATTCATATTAATCTATTATATTTATATCATAGGTTCATTTTAATTATTTTATATTCATGATAAATTCATATGAAGGTGTGAAAAGTTAAAGGTTATTGATTGGGTGTTTGAGGCCTATTTGCAGTTCTAAGTGAGCATATGAAAGTGGTCTATTTGAGATATTTTTATATATATGGTAAATTATAATAGACATGGTGATGAAATTTATATAATTTATGTTGTGTGTGTGTGTGTGTGTGTGTGTGTGTGTGTGTGTGTGTGTGTGTGTGTGTGTGTGTGTGTGTGTGTGTGTGTGTGTGTGTGTGTGTGTGTATGTGTGTTTGATATGGTTATGTGTAAAATATTAGTGTACACTTTATATATTCAAAGCAAAATGTTTGGTAGTGAGAAAGCCTAATTACGAGTAGGCCTAATGGTATGGTTCAAAGAGTGAAATAAGATAAATGGAGTTGGGGGAATAATTTGAGACTATAATGAGCCTAAATAAATCATGTGTTAATTTTTTAATATAATTTTGTATATTAATATGTTCCAATGTGGTCAAGATGAAACATGATCTTTGACAAAGTCTAATTGCATTAGGTCTCAATTAGGCTTAACGGTGGTTTTAGTCCTTATGAGTGGTGGCCGACCTATGTAGTGGTTTTTTCAATTGTGAAACATGATTTTTTCTATTCAAATGGTTATACAAGTATTTAATTTTTTTTTTACCAACCAAGTTTGGTGAATGAAAGAGTCAATTATAAAAAGAAGGTTTAATAGGCCTAATTAACTAGTTAGAATATTTGAGGAAATGAATGAATGAAATAGAAGTTTTAAAACCTAGTATAGGGATTAAAAACCATAAAATATTTTTTTTTAACATTTAATTAAATTATAACTATAATTGTATAGATGGTGAGCAAGGTGATATGACCTAAATCTACCAAGAAGAGGGCTAATTGAGTGAAGAAGCCTAATACATTGTTTGAGAGAGATAGAAGAGTGTGAAGATAAAAATAATGTGACCATAATAATTTATGTAATAAAAATGTATCCAAAGTTTATTATAGGTTATATTTAAATTATTTGGTTCTGAGTTAATTAGGGGGTTGGTGGATCCATACAAGTTAGTGCTTGCTAAAGGGTTAGTTGAGATGGTGCTTGAATAGTGAGGGGTTGGTTCTCCTTATGGGTTTGGTGCCTCACTAAATATTGATTAATTTATTATAATACTATATTATAATATTTTTTTCAATGTATTTTTTCACCCTTTAGGGTTTCCCACATACCTCTTGTGTTCATATCTTATGTACTTATGTGGATGCTTGTTTATGCATTGGTTAATATATGTGTTTTAATGAATGATTCATGAATGATAAGTGAAATTAAAGGATTATTTTAGGGGAACTGATTCAAACCCCCCATTCTTATTAGCAATACTTACAATAATATTCTAGTCATTTTGGTTGGTTTGGGTGAGTATCTATAATTTTCTAGATCTAAAACTATTAAATATATTGGTTACTAAGATAATTTGATTATAATTATTAAAATTATTAGATTTAACCTCAAATTATCCAATTGGGTCCCTATTTGTTTTCCATGCACAAGGAAATAAATAATCATCAATAGTATTAAGTGCTAAATAATCCTAATCTCTACCATTTCATTATCTCAGCTATTTCATAAAAAAAATCTAGGTCTATCAAAATCTCAGTGATTTCATAACATAAAGTGGTAAATAATGAATAAAAGGACCATGTCAAGATAAAAAAATCACACATTTCAAATACAATAAAATAAAATTAAATATATTAAATACTTGACAGGAAGGATATGCAAAAATGATAGTAAAAAAATGGAGTCAATGCTTCCACCACTATTGCCACAGTAAACAAAAAAATTTCAAGACAAAAAACATAAAATTAACCCTAATTTTGAAGCATGTGGGATTTTTTTATTTATATAATAATTTAAAAGTTTATATAAAAATTTACATATAAAATTATTTTAAAAAATATTTATATATTTAAACATAAATTAGTTAATAAAAATATTTAAAGATTTAAACACAAATAAAAATAATTAGTAAACATAGTTTTTAAATATTAAAATATTTAAACTTTTTTATCATTTGTTATAATTATTCTTATTAAAAAAGTTTATTTATATTTTTAAATTTACATGATTAAATTTTCTAATAGGGATTTGACTCCTTAATTTTTATCCCCCCTAGAATACCTTTGATATAAAATTTACCAATTCAAATACTTGTGAGAGCAAGTAGCCTTTATGTAATTTACAAACTAATATTTGGAGAAGAATTCGACCCCAAAATGGTAATTAAAATAAGTGACACAAAATCATACGTAGTAACTCAAAGTCCTCTTGGGAAAGGGTTTTGTGTACTTATCTAATGGTTATACGAGGGCATAAATATTATAAGCCACACCAATCTATAAACATTAAATTTTCATTCATAACAAAAAGGTGTGATATCTCAATACAGAGTTAGGGTGAAACATTTCAGCCAACATAGAGGTAATTTAACTTCAAAGCCCAATAATGGGTTAAAAAATACATGGCTAGATCACAACCATGTAAAATTAATTAAAATAGAGAAGTAAGCCAAGTAATTTACTCCTCTTAAAAAAATATTTCAATTGAACAATCATAAAAACTTCATTTATGAAGATTATAGAATAGATGAAACACAAGATTTAATTATGTCTCTTGGGAAGCTTCTTAAAGGCATTTTATGATTACTTGGTACATCCCAAGATGGTCAAATATATTTTTAGTTACCTCAAAACACTTACTATTTATAATACTTCTATATATATATATATATATATATATATATATATATATATATATATATATATATATATATATATATATATATATATATATATATATATATATATATATATATATATATATAGACTTTCCATTTATAGATTGTATCTAAATGTATATTTGTATAATTTGGATAATTTCATTCCAATAAAATATCTCTCTCTATATTTTGTGGTGATTGAAGTTATGTTGTAGTATATTAGATTCTTATTAAATATCTATCCTCATATTTTGAGGAGATTGAGATTGGCTAGAATACTTAGGTTGTTACACCTGAATAAGGCATTGGTTGGAAGCATGAGATTATAAATAGGACTCTTTATAACCATATATTATATCGATTTTCCTATTTTTTAGTATACCATTTAGATTGATCATTGTATGCATATTTAGGACTTAAAACTAGTCTAAGGTAGAATATAGGTTCTTATATCTCAATTATCTTATGTGAATCTATGCCATTATTCTTGATATTATATTCTAACCATTTTCATGTTTTAGTCCTATATACACACACACACACACACACACACACATATATATATGTATATATATATATATATATATATATATATATATATATATATATATGTATGTGTGTATGTGTGTGTGTGTATATATATATATATATATATATATATATACATATATATATATATATATGTATGTATGTATGTATGTATATAATAATAATAAGATGCAATAATGATAGGAAAGTCTTGAAATGATTCCATGGGCTTAGGGGAAGATTCTAGTCAAGTATCTAGCATTTTGGACAAGCTATATACTTCCATGTGCAAGTTGTAGACTTCATTTGGATTGCTACAAACTTCATCAAGATAGCTATGGACTTCGTCAAGGTTGTTATAGACTTTAAAAAAACTGATACATACTCATTTATAAACTATGATGACTAAGATCATTTTTAGCTATCACAATAATAATTTCTATTTATAGTATCTATATAAATATATTTCCATATATATTTAGACATTCCTTTTATAAATGTCTTCAAATAGATACTTGTATTTGAGACATGATCTTTTAAATCAAGGTAAATGAAGATTTGGTAATAAAATTAGTTTATATATGTAGTTACAAATCCCACATCTTTTCCTCAAAGTGTGTGTATATTTGTTGTAATGAATATCTCCTACTTTGGTAGTCAAAACTAATATCAACATATATAATCTTATTAGAATAACTTAGTAGTTACCAAATGTCTAAGAAGCTACATTAGTTTAATAGCTAAATAAAAGATAGATCCATACCTGATAGAGTGTTTATTTTGAATAAGAAGTGTTTTCTTTATAGTCAAGTAGATTATAATTTAGATTAAAATACATAGAATAGACTAATTCACCAAAAAACACACAACACAACTGTTAGTTAAACTTCAAAAACACCTTATTACAAATAGATTTGGACACTAGCCTTGGTCAAATAACAACATCAATAAAAATTGATTGAATGAAAGTGTAACAATGATACCCATAAATTTTAGATCATTATGTACATTACAAAGGATGGTATTATGATCTTTCATATAAATATGATGCATTATATCATCCACTTTTGACTCTATCAGTTAATTTAAATTGTTATAACATAATAGACATCATGGCCAGTTAACAAATTTAATAGAGAGCAATACAAAGGATGCCATTCTTTTAGGTCCATTAGTCACATAAATTATTGAGGATAAATTGGGAATACATATTCATCCCCCTTATTGTTAACTTCATTGAATACTTTGAACTAAGGTGGGGCTATTTCAAAATCCTTATTACAAATGATTAAATCATTGGAGGAAAAGAGATTATCTTATCAAGAAGAACACCTAAAAGGCATCCAATTTTATTGATTCATAATATGTATTGCATAACCCTAATACATTATAGATATAATTTTAACCCTTGACACCACAATTTATGGCACTAAATTTCCTACTTATGAGAAACAAGGGTGACCTTGAGCGTGACCATGAAATGAAACTCACATTTAAAAATATAAATAATGGGGTGTTGAAAACACAATAACTGATAGGGGAAGTGAATCAATCTCTTAAAAACTTTCTTTCAATTCTTCCTTAGCATATATGAACCATTACATCAAGATATAGATCAAACAATGCATAAGCAATCAACCAACAATCATGACATAAGATTACACAAGAAAACACATCATATATATGGGAAATACTCAATGGGAAGAAAACCCATAAATAAATATAAATTCACTATCATCTTGTAATTAAAAATATCACAATTTAGTGAAGCACCAAATCCACATGGAGAACTAACCCCAACTAGCTAAGACCCAACCCAGCTAAGCTTCAGTAAGCACTAATTTGTAAGGAGGCACCAATCCCCTAGATGACTCAGCACCAAATAAAACACTTAAAACCTTTGATCACATTTATAAAACCTTATCTTTCGTTCAAAATATTATGATCACCTTATTTATCTCTTCTCTCTCTTCTACTCCTCTCAAACTATATTCTAGGCTTCTTCACTCAACTAACCCTCTTTTTAACTTTATTAGGTCATATGGCCTTTGTTTTAATACATATAACCTCTATAAAATATTAATTGTAGATTATATATAATCTTTATATGGTCTACAAGACCTCCTTATACTTACTAAAGTGTTATTTCATTTGCTTTCACTTCTTCTTCATCTAAAACTACCAAATAGACTTATTAGACCTTGTTTTTATATAAACCTAATGCTCATACACACCTTGGTCAGCCACACAAACTTTTCCACTTATATTTGATACATAATATTCCTTAGGACATGTTAAAATAATAATTAATCACAATCTTAGGTCAATCAAAACTCAATATGCTACATTACTTCTTTAGGACTCATGGAAACCTAATTGCATTAGGTCTATCTTATAACATGTAAAACATGATCTCATAAAACACCATAAATTTATATAGATACCAATATTATATAAAATAAAATTTAAATATATCCCAATTAACCTCTTCTGATGTACCAACACATTATATATTCAACTACTTCATGAAAAACTCCTTGCAGCTCATTATCTCATTAGGCATGTGTCCACAAACACTATCTGATATCTTTCATGTTTGATCACCTACATGTAATGTAACTAGAACTTAAAAATCATGATTAAAAAATATCTATGAAATTAATTTTATATTATTTCACTTAGTACATTCTGACTCAATGACCGATATTGGTCTTACTCACCATTTAGGTCTCATGGAGACCTACTGCATTAGGCCTACACTCTTGATGTTGAGACTTGATATTATTGGATCCATATGGTGTTATCCAACCATAAAAAACCACAAAAAAACTTTTAAAATGACTTATTTTTACCTCTTCCATGCTTGGTTAGATATGTATCCCTTGTTCATACCCTGAAGCCCTTTTTAAGACAAAATGCCCTATTAGGCATGTACACCTTAGAAACTATCTTGTAAGAATTAAGTTTAATAAATAATTTATTTTATCTCCCATGACAAATTAAAAATATATAAATATAATAAACTATGTAATTAACATCCCCAAAAAATTGTAATAATTTCACTCAGATAATAATGTCTCAAGAACAATTATGTGACTTGCTCACTCAAAACTGTTAGAATACTCAAAAACATAGTCATAAAGAATTAGACTTAAACTACCTATGTGGAATTTTTTATTAAATATTTCTGAATTTAAATTATATAAAAAATATTAATATCATACTAAAATTAAAAGATATCAATTTCTAATTTCAAATATTAGTTTTGCAGACCAATTCCTTCACTTACAATCTCACAGTCCAATCTTGAATAGACAAGCCATTTTATGAACACATTTTATTCACTTAAAATAACCTAAAAAACTTATAATAAGAATTATAATGAATTAAAATTCATGAATAAAAACTAAATTTACTTTTTTACATTGATCTTACGCTCAAGTGTAACTTTCATCACTTGTAACTTGATTACACAGAACTGCCAAGACTATAAAAAAACATAGTCATGAAACATTAACCTTCAACACTTGTATGAGGACTTTAAAATATTTAAGATACATAAAAATTATTGTTTGAATTTTCTATACCATTTGAAAATAAAAATTAAATATGTTCTAATGTCAAATATTGGTCTTATAGACCAATCTTTTCACCTTTCTCCTTATAGTCACACTAGAACTAGATAAACCAATTTAGCTTCAGCTTTTCAACCTTTATATCTAACTTATGAACCCTATAAAAATAATCAATAAGACATTAAATTTAAAAAAAAAACATGCACTTAAATCCATCACTCTTTCATTAAAACACATCAGTAATCATCTTCTCATCACTACCTAGGTTTTGCATATTTTTCTCTATTACGCCTATTAGCAACTAGCCCACTTTAATCACCAAATTTTAACTCCTAAAGACTAGAATCTACCTATAAAAATTTATGGACATAAACCATGAGTCTTTAAATCCTTTCATCCATTTAGTAACTTTTTTCCAATGCAATTTTTGAATTCTATAGTAACTTCTTTAGAAACAAGCTTGTAACTCAACATTTTATCTCTCCTCTCTAACCAATACCATCTGGAGGTCCATGGGAGATTCTAGTACAAGATAAAATATATTATATAATAATTTAAATAAATTTGGGTATTTTTAATCAACATCTTCAACATCATGTCCTTATTAGGGTTTTAAGAGTGTTTAAACCTATTTCCACTCTTAACGATCTTTCATAAAGCATAGCCCCTCAATACAAAAACTAATGACTAAAATTTTGAGCTAGGACAATTTCCAATATATCATGAATATCTCAAGTTCCAATTTAGAGTTTTAGAAAGATAATGAGCACAATAAAACCTTCTTGAGTTGAGAGCCCTCCATTCTGCATACTTAAGAGACCTACAAACACATTTTCAGAACTATTACTATAAACCATGACCTCAAATTTGGTTATCATAATTGAAAAAACATGAAACACTTATAAAAACACTCACATGTCCATACTTATCTTTGAAAAATAAACTCATACCTGATTAGGCCATACTCTCTCTACATCTTAGTCTTCATGCTACATTAGGCCTAAAAACACACCTTTATACCAATATTAATACACTTTGGACCTCATACACATGATAAAAAAAATAATACAACCTCTCACACCTCTATGAATCCATATTACCAAGTCATGATACTCATACCTTCTCAAAAGGATTTTACATGCTATGACTAGTGGCATGACTAGGATTCTTAACCATTTAAAGCTTTAAAACTGATGTTTAAACACATCTAAAAGTATCTATACTTTAATTACATTATCATACAATTCCAAAAAACTTCTCATAAGCTTATACTCACATACTTTACTAGAGTTTACTATTCACACCTTCACAAGGTCTAGACTAGGCTTCTCAGGATACCTTATACTCAAGAACTAGTACTCAAACATTCTTAACTCAATGATATCAATCAAGAACACTATTTAAATAATAATATCACACCACTAAAATAATCTCTTTCTGATCAAACTTCTCTCATGACCTTATATAGAGCTAGAGCCTCATAACTATGCTCTAATTCTCACTTAAACATAATACCTCTTTGTGATTATTAGGACTCACAAAATTCAACAACAACATCAATGACAATCTTAGTGACATGAATGAAAACTAAAAATCACCTTGTCATATACCTCAATGATTATTCACCATGAATATTCACAATAAACTTTGACATCAATGACAACATCAATTCCAAAACTCAATAATCAATGATAATACTTTAACAGTCTCCCCCTTTGTCATTGATCACAAACATACTTAGAAAACTATGACAACCACTCTTGATTGAAACCATCTCCCAAATATAGCTCTTGACTTTTCTATCCCTTTATGATCTTTCTCCCCATTTGATATTAATGACAAAGGATCACCTGCAACTATTGAAATCATACTTTCTCCCCTTGAGATGATACTACCTCTCAAAAACACTAGATGCCACACAATCTTCATAAACTATAGAAAATACCCATGACAACCACTCTTATAAAAATCTCTTGATCAAGTCACTACACCCTCATTCTAAACTATCTTCCTTTTTTAGATCATTCTCCCAACTGATCCATAAAAAACTCAACAAATAGAATCTATTAAGCATCTTAGACACATGCTCTCCTTAACTCTATGCATACTTCTATTCTACTATCAAAAGTAACCACTCTCTTCACAAAGAACTCAGAGGTACCGAACTCCCCCTTAGACCAAGCATATCTCCTTTAAATAAACTACGAATTCAATATCACTTACCTTCCTTGACATGTCTGAAGAAGATCAAACTCTTAATCACACACTAGGCTACCACACTTTTAACACCAATTTCAGAATTAGGGACTCTGCCTTTGTCTTCATAGCTCAAAAAATGAGTCAATAAGACTCTTAAACCATCTTAATCTTATTTCAATCATCTTTAATCTAATACCCATTTGTTTTAGTGAATTTTAATTTATATTTTGAGAAAGGAAAGAGAAGAAACTAGATACATGTATGGTTAAAAAACATGTTTGGTCATGCACATGTTGAATTAGATGATTATGAAGAACCCCTCTTTGGCTTGGGAGAATGACCTAAAAATAAAATAACACTAAATTAAATGGTTGGTTAGATAGATAGTTGGGTGGATTTCTTAGTGATAGATAGATCTCAAAAGCAAGAGCTTCTTCAGGGGCTGTCAATCCATATATTTTAAACAATCAAGTTTAGAAAATAAAATACAAAGTACTTGCATCAATAATCAAAAGTTATTGAAATTGAACATACAAATTTTTTGATAGAAAAATATATTAAAATGACTAATATAACAATAATTAAGTTAATTTTAGTGCTAAACAAGTCAAGTGTGTTTAAAAAAAATAGGTTGGGGGTTTGTAAATAGGTAAATGAAAATAAAATTAGATTTGGTAGAGGTTAAATAGGTGAAAATAGCTTTCTATTATTTTCTAACATAGTGATTATAAGTGGTTAAGGTGATAGTCAATATTTTAGGTAACCATCAGTGGTTAGACAGACCATCAATAGTTAGGATGACTATCAGGGTTACTATGTGTTGGGTTGAGGTGATAAAAAGTTAGATTGACAAGATCATAGAAGGAAATTTTGAGAGATTAATTTATTCTAGGATAATTTAAAAATACAAATAAATTAATTAAATAATGGAAAACAAATACTAATCTTGAAAAAGATTGATCAAATGAGTGGTTGAGGTAGTTACCTCATTGGTGGAGTCTGACATGATTCTAATAGAGTAATAGTGTTTGGCTATTGATCGAGAGATGGCATTAAGTTGGCTCATTGACATGATGGATCGATCATTAGATTAATAGAATAAATAACCTATGAGGAAACTCTGAATGCAAAATATCTTGAAATTCATACATCCATTTCACCCGTGATCCTCTCTTCTTATAAGCAAGGAAGGAGAGGTCCAAGTGAAGGTTCAAATAGGCTTTCTAATTTTAAATTTGTCATGCATGGGCTTGCAAATGGATTTAGATGAGCTAATTATTAAAAATAAAGGTAGAGTTAAGGGTGAGCTAAGTTATTTTAAATGGTGAAACTTGACCATCAATAGTTAAGGAGACTATCGGTGATCACCCTAACCATCGATGGTCAAAGGTTAAAGACATGGTTGGTAAGAAGGTGGGTTTTAGCCAGAAAGTCAACTATCCTAGGTTAGGCTTGGTTGTTAGTTAAAATGCCAATAGTTGGTCCTAAGGGGGTCTTGAGGTAGTCTAGTGGAATTGTGACATTCAAAACCATCATTTGTGGATTTACAGTGTCTACATTTTGCCCCTTTTTATTATGAGGCCTTAATAAACAAGATGCAAAACAAAAAATGGATTACAAGTCGAATGTCAGGTTTCCTTGATTATAGGAAGAGGTGTTCCCCCTCAAACTAGGAGTTGATGATGTAAAATATAATCAGGTGTAGGTTTGATGATGTGGATAAAGGTGATGATGAAGGTGGAAATCATGAAGATAGGTGATAGGTTGGGTACTTGAAGAATAAATATGTAAATAAAGTGTGACAAAAGGTGCAATATCTAAGATTATATATTGAATAGGTTGCCATAGTTGGTAAAAATAAAGGTCAGTACTAGAAGGATAAGGGATAAGAGGATTGCATGACCATATTTAGGTGTGGTGGTTGGGTACACTCATAAATGAAAGTCTCCTAGGTGATGTCAATATTTCCATGGGTATCCAAGGTAGGAAGTTATCTTGAGGAAAACATAGACTAGTTTGGTGAAGTTGTGGGTATTCGATGTAGGAAGTGATCTTGAGAAGACACTAATTGGTTATGTGTATGCAAGGTAGTGAAAGTTTAAAAAGTGGTCAACATGGTAATTTTTTCCATTGTAGTCAAAAGACCAAGAAAAAGTCATCACAAAACACATGATAGTTGGGATAAAATGGAGCAATGGTGAGGTGATGAGGTGATGGGTGAGGTGTGGCGAGAAGATAGTCTTCATGGGTGGGTGTTTGTTGAGGTTTGCCAAAAATTTACTTATTTGATGAAAAAAATGAAAAGGGAGTAATTTAACCATTGATGGTCACCTTAACCATTGATGGTTAGGGTGAAAACCCTAGAAGGTCAAAAGAAAAAATAAAAATAGCGAGTCTTTTGGACTCATTTGCTTTTATTAAGTTTTGAGCTCTAGCTTTTGTAATTTAGGGAGAAAAAGTAGGTAATGATGAGCACTAGAAGGTGAAGGTGATTTTTAGCTTAACCAAATGGATTGAATGGACCAATGACTATGTAATGTGGTCATGGATATGAATGAGGATGAGTAGTGGGTCTCTAAATTCCTCCTTGATGATGGTTGAGGAATGAGGTAGTTGTCATCTTCAATTGGTAGATTGATTTGATAGTGTAATTATATTTTTATTTTAAGTTAATTTTTGGGTGGGTAGGGTGTATAGGGCATGACCAAGTTATTCCCTAAGGCTAGGGTTTTATTTGTTCTGATTAAAATGGTTGGGTGATTCTCAAAATGGAAAGGGTAAGTTAGCATGGGTAGGTTAGAAGGTATTTAGGTTAGTTTATTTGTTAGATGTAGCGGTGAATTTTTTATATTGGGTAGGTAGGGTTTATTGTAGATTAGGGTTTTGGGTGTTCTACTTATATAACAACCATAGTGATCATCAATGGTAATGACCAACCATTGATGGTAAACATCCATAAGGAGATGGATACCTAACCATCGACGGTTGATGCTTGTAGAAATTTGGCTTGAAGGGTTTTAAATTATGGGTATATGTAGCATTATATGTTTGAAGTGGTTAGGAACTTGGTGGGTTAGGGTAATGTTTTTAAGTGACAACTAGTAGTTAGTGAAAGGTAAAATATCTTAGGTGTTGATGTAAATGTTAGTAGTGTAATGGTCAAATAGGTTAAGGGTAGGCAGGGTTGGTTCAATAACTTAGCTCATAAGCAATCATAGTATAGATAACTAAGTCTATTTCCTAATGAACTATGTAGGTGTGGGATTAGATTTAGAAGTGGGATTGATTACCTCTCATATTTGTGGAGATTTAATAGTGGATAACTATAGTGGATTTGGTACATATGGAGGAGGTTGAGATTAGAGTAATGCCACACTACCAACACATGCTATGAGATGCAGTGATGATCATGGCCCTCATTAAGAGATGGGATTTGACCATGAACACCTTATTATTACCCACTAGCAAGATGACTATCCTTCTAGATGATGTACATAGGATGACTTGATTGCCTTTTGGATTGATCTAATATATCACATTGAATAGGAGGATTAGGATGAGTTCTTGGAGTTGATGTATGGAGATGACCATGATCACATCAGGTGGTATGCTCAGGGTTTTAGCTATTATATTCTCTATAAGAGGGAGATGGGTAAGAGGAGCCTAATGACCATTATTCATATGACATTTTCATGCTTTACCCTTCCAAATTCAAGTAGTGATAGGTTTCCCTATCTAATACTAGGGGTACAAGTAGAGATGTTGCTAAGGAACACAGTCTTAGGATGGGTACCTATGCTATTTTCTATGATATACAAGGAGATGTGGGGATTTAAATCTCACAAGAGGTATGGTGTTTTCATTGAGCTTTTCCTACATTATTGGGCTTATGAACACATCGAAGTGTTGAGGTCGATGGGGCTTCTGTGGGCTAGGTTTTCTTAGATAGATTTCCTAGTTGGTTTCATGTGGTGGAGATATGACTTTGTTGCTTTAGTTAAAATAAGAGGAGATCATGATGTATATTGCTTCATAATATATATATGGTATTTGGTTATAGGTGATATTATTTAGAGGCCATATGTTGGGTTTCTAGAGTGATCCAGACGAAAGAGGCAAACTTTATCCCTATAGAGTTACAAGTGGATTTTCAACATGAGAGATGGGGAGGTAAAGCTCATCCCATTTGATAGGTTTTAGAGATAGTTTGGCTTGGTTCAAGGTATCTTAGTCCCATTCCCTAGGTATATTTAGGAGGATGTAAAGTTTTTTCTAGCTAAGCCATTACTAGTGTGGAATTTACTTGATCATGAAGAGTTACCAACAATGCCAATGATTGATGATGTAGGCTTTCTATATGGTTAACCTACTTAGTACCAGGCCCTATATGTAATAATAAACTTTAGTGGTGATGATGGTGGTAGGTATCTTATGGATGTAGACCTAGTTGGTATAGGCTAAAAGGCATAGGTATAGGGAGGTATGCTAGATGCACAAGTAATATTAGCACTAGCCACTACACAAACATATGTTACAATACTATAGGGTCAGCTCGTAGGTTTACAAGGTTAGGTGGTTGTAGTTATGAGTGAAAAGGACTAGGTTAGAGCTTTAATAGCCTTGGTTACTTAGGAGAAAAACTCCTTGAGATAGAGAGGAAGAGGAGTTATAGCACCTAAAGGACCACTAAACATTATCCCCATACCATGATACCTAACAACAGTGGAAGAGTTATGATACTATGAGGCTATAGTAATAAGGTGGTGTCTTAATGAGCCTTGATGAGGTGAGTATAGAGATGGTTTAGTAGGTGGTGCTAGTGTGGGGACACTAAGTTAGTGGGTTACATCTATCAGTGGGCAAATAGGTACATTAGGGGGATATACATTGGGACCTAGTGGTACTCTAGGAGATAGTGGTGCCCTAGGGGCATATCTATGATATATTTTACATATATTATATGTTTTAGATTATGGTAAAATCAGGTTTTGAAGGGACCTCAAATCCCTATACAACAAAATAAGATAAACCTTAAAGCCCAGAGAAGTTCAAAACACCAAAACAAGTACAAACCAAACCAGGTAAATAGGAACCTAAAAACAACAGAAAAGACCAGATGTTTCTACTGACACTACACAGAACATACCGTCAATAGATAGGAACAACATCCTACAACCTTCAAAAAATAATTAATTACCTTTTACACGAACGAAGGTTCATATCTAGAGGGGGGACCAAAGGCTTAGACTTCTTCCTCTTCACAGCGGTCCATCCATCCTCTACCTTAGCTACCTCTGTCATCCATACCTCAGGTAACGGTGGTTCATTAAGCCCAATGGATATAGATGGCTCATCAATATCCTTATAAACACCAACTAAAATCTGGCACCTAGGTTGATCCTCCAAAACAAGGGGAGAAGCCAAAGCCTCCACGACCACTGGCTTTGAAAGATCTTTAATCTTAGTCACCACAGGACCATCTATGGAATCTTTTACCAGCAGCTCCTCCTCAATCATTGGCTCGGAGTGAATGCTTTCTTCATTCTCAGAAATAGCCATATCTTCCATAGGTTGATTAGCTATATAGTGTTCTGAGAAAGCATTGGCCCACCAAGAATGTGGTCTTCTGGACTTTGTAATCTCTATCAAACAATGAGCTGCCAGATGACCCATTTGGTGACATCTTCTGCACCAAAAAGGTACACCCTCAAAATCCAACACTTGTGTCCAAGTTCCCCTTAGGGAGTCCAGGCAAATCTCCTCTAGTAGACCTTTTGAAACATCCATTTCAACCATAAAGTGAGCACAGGTCGAATGGTAACCTAACAAAGTATTTTTATCCACAAACAAATAGTCTCCTATTGCATTCCCGATAGTTTCAAAGACCGGTTCATGCCAAAGATGTATTGGTATATTTGGTAACCGAACCCATATCGGAACCTTGTTAAAGGATTTCATAAGCGGATTAAAATATTATATGTTGTTGTATATCATTTTGATACCATCTTGTGAGCTGAAATGGTGAGATGTACATTTTGAGAGAGAGACATGTATATTTATTGCATGATTTATGATGTTAGACTCATAATTTATATATATGATCCTTGTTTATTTTTCATTGTTTATGGTATGCTTTGATGTTAATGAGATGATTTTATATTGATCATTGATGATGTTATGCTGGTTTTGCTTATGCTATAGATATTGGAAAATGATATAAACTCACCTAGCTAGGCATGTGATGTCTTTTATTTATGCTAATGATAATGCTTATGTTATTTATGGTTATAATGATGATGTTTATGCAAAAATTTAATAAGTATATTCTTCCTTATTTGGATTTAGACATGTGGTGAAAATGGTTGATTAATTTATTGTTCATGGACATTTGACTTTTGACATGATGATGGATATGCTAATAATGTATATTTATTCTTATGACGCATGTTGATATGTTACTATGAATACACTTGTTATGTTTTATAAGGTAACACACATGAGTTAAGTTAATTAACAACACTAGATGTGAGAACAAAGAATATAATCAAGAGACATACATCTTAGTGAAAATATCAACTAGTCATGATAGGATAGGAAGAGGGAACGATGCTTCTTCTTTGGTAAGGAATAATACAAACCCAAAGTTGGATTGGCTTAAGGAACATAAGCCCTTATAATGCTTCACATTAGCATTTGTTAGTTTGATAAAAAGGTGTCTTGATCACATAATGTCAAGTGAACTTAAGATCCCTTACCTATAGTGTATAAAGGGGAGATGGATGAAAATGGAACCTTTGAGTGAGACTAGCATACCTCTTCTAGAGGTTATCAAAGAGTCAATATAAACAAGTCTATGTCATACAAAGTATAGATTGATCAATGTGGGAAGTCTATGTAGAGAGTTGATTGTGGTTTTCAAAATTATTTTACTTATGAGAGTCAATTATAGATTTCAATATTATTTTTGTTTTTTTATTGTTTGATAATGGGTCTTTCCTTATTTAATTATTGCTTTGAGGTTTAGGGAAGTTGATTGATGCATTAAGGTTCCAATAAATTTCTATGGTGTGATAAATTCTTTACTTAGCCATCATTTTGAGGAAATGGTATAAGTTTATATGTTTTATTTAATGCTTTTGATATATGTCATTCAAGGGAGAAGTCCACCTTACTTTGAGCAATTTCAAATATGTTTTCAATAATTGTCCTTTTAGAGAGTAGTCTATGAAGGCTAAGAATGACCCATGATTTCTATTGGTTTAGACTTTACTTGTTGTTTTGTTTGGTTTTTTCTTGACATAGACATGCCTATATAGGCTTAAAGGCTCACCTTTAGGAAGGCAAAACTAAAAGTGAAAGAAGGTTGATTAGGTGTAAATAGGTCTAGGTGGCAATGATGATGGGAATCCATCTTATATGAGTAGGGAAAAGTACCATGAAAATTATACCATGGGTAGAGCCGTGGTACCCATGATTCAAGATTAGGCTATGAATGTGATGGATAATCACATGATTTAGTTTTAATCAATTTCCCATAAAATAGGGAGGTGGAATATGATTTTGAAAGCAAGGGATAAGCTTAAGTTAACCAAAAGGTGAGTTTGATCCTTCTTAACAAAATAAATGATGTAGATGCAAAGCATTGAGGGGCTCAATTTCTATATTGCCTTCAAGAGAAGATAATTGGTAAGCACCCGATCTATACTTATGGGTTATGATATAAGGTCCAAGCCAGTTGAAATCAAACTTTCCCCATTTTCTTTTCTCCATATTGGTGACATGCTAATTTTTCTTTAAAATGAGGTCTTTGATGTTTAATTATTAATCTCTAAGGTGTTTATTATAGGAAAATTTGATGCACTCTTAATAGAAATGAATATGGGTGAGGGTGGATCAATGACACTCATCAAGTAGCTCTAGCTGAGCTAAACAATGTTGATGATAATCATCTTCAAAAATGGGATCTTATAAGGATGTGCAAAGAGATGGGATTTGTACTTTGAGAGGTAAGATGAACTCCACTCTAAATACAAGATAAAATGTGCTATCACCTATAGGGGTATGAATGCTAGTATGATATGCCCATAAGGTGAAGGGGATGTGCAAATGCCAATACCAGCTAGATACATTAACTATTTTAGTGTACAAGTTATTAAGAGTTTTGTGAGAGGCTTCTACCTCTCCATTTACTTGAGGGAAATAGGGTAAGGAGAAACTTAACTTAATACTAAATGAATCACAAAGACCCTAGACTTTCTTAATTTTAAAATGTTTACCATTGTCTATGATAATGTTGTGAGGAACACTGAAATGGTAGATGATATGATGGTTGATAAAGTCAACAATATATTTCACTTTGCTTGAAACTAGAGGAATAAACTCTACCCATTTGTTAAAATACTCGATCATGGTGATGATAGAATGGTGTCATACAAAAAAATGGGGGTTAATTTCACTAATAAGATTCAGACCCCATTGTGAGATGGGCTAGAAATCAATAGAAATATGAAAACTATGGCTAGGTGCATGATGTAAACTAGCATGTTGTTGAAACTTAACACACTTTTTCACATATTCATAACAGTCTTGGTTGAGGTTAGACTAGTTATAACCAAGGCAAAGGATGCATTTAGTCATGGTGAGGCCACTAAAGTGACCCCCATATATCCTATCATGCATTTATTTGATAAAATGAGAGGATTAATGACTACATAATAAATGAAAGATGAGACCATCAAAGCTATATTTGTAAAGAATTCCACACATAATGGTATAACATGAGGTACTCTTTATATATTCTCTTTGAGCATTTTGGGAAAGACTACAAAGAATGATGGCAAGGTTGAGATAGTCTAAGGTCTACTAATAATAAAGATTAAGTTGGGTCTCCTCTACATTAAAGATGGTGGGAGAATCTAGTTTGACATAAGAAGGTTGGATAAGTCTATGTATAATGATATATATCCTAGATTCAAGGCGTGTAGATAGGATTTGAGATGCAAGGAAAGCCATGGTGTCGGCAAACTTATTGGTAGATTGTGGGGTAGATTAGATGCAATAATGTTCAAATGATGTTAAGAGTTCATCAAATAGTTATTTGTATCATTTCAAAACATCATTATTATACTGCTAAGATCCCTTGATTTGATTGACCATAAGTTGAGAGTCACCAAATATGTTGATCATTTTGACTCCCAAAGCTAAGGCAGTCTAAAGGCTTATCACTAGGGCTTTATACTTAGCCATATTATTAGTACATTTATATTCAAGCTTGAAATACAAACAAAGAGGTTCACCATAAAATACAATGAGGATGATGAAAAATCCCCCACCATGTTGAGACTTTGATATGTCAACGAACATGGTAACTTGATAGGTGAAGTCTATCTGAGAGGGGGTCATGATAGACTCCTTAAGGAACTCAAGAGAGGGGGATTGATTTTTTGCTAATGGTGCTTTAGCCAATTAGTTGTCAATGAATTTCCCTTTAATTTACTTTTTATAGAATAAATCAAGGTCAAACTCCAATAAAATCATGAGCCACTTGGCCATACATTAGATTTGGTATGGCTTGGAGTGCATATACTTGAGTGGGTCAATATTGGTTATGACATAGGATTTGTGGTTAAGAAGGTAGTGAGGAATATTGGTGGACACAAAGACTAAATCTAAGTAAAGATTCTCATTATAGGTATATTGAGTCTCATACTCTACAAGTGTGTGGCTAATGTAGTAGACATCTTACACTTTGTGTTTTTCATCCTGATGAGAAAGCATTGCCCTTAGGGAGTGATTAGTAGTATATATGTAAAGGTAAAGGTTTGATAATCCTTGGGATTGGTGATGATAGGTGGAGACAAAAGGTACTCTTTATGCAAATTAAAGACCTTTTGATAGTCACTATTCCACTTAAAGGATGCATCCTTCTTTAGAAGGTGGTGGAAGGGTTGGCATCAGTTTGAAAGCTAGGAGATAAAGTGATGAATGGATTGGAGCTTCCCCTATAAACTATGGAGTTTTTTGAGGTTGATTAAAGGAAGCATGTCAAGAATGGATTTGATTTTGGTAGGAATAACTTCAATCTCCTCAAAGTAAATGATAAAGCCAAGGAGTTTTCTTGAAAAGACCCTAAAAATGCACTTCTTTGGGTTAAGGCAAATGTGGTAATAGTTGAGGCATTAAAAGATAATATTTATAATAGCCAAATGATCCTTATGGTATTTTGATTTGCCAAGGAGGTCATCTGCATAGTCCTTGATAATATTGTGTATAAGGTCATGGAAGATGTAAGTCATGACACGTTGGTAGGTTACACTAGCATTTTTAGTCTAATCATCATGACCCTATAGTATAAGGTTCCCCATGGGGTGATAAAGGTGGTTTTATGTTGATCTTTAGGGGAAATTAGGATCTGATTTTAACTTTAGAATCGATTCATGAGAGATAACATCTTTTGGCTAGTTCTAAGGTCAACTAGCAACTCGATGCTTGGTAGAAGAAAGTCATCTTTTGGGAAAGCAAGGTTGGGAGCATGAAAGCCCACATAAATTTTTAGTCTCCTTATGGATTTAGTTATAGGTATGACATTCTAGACCCAATTGATTTGTTTGAATTAAATTTATAGATAAGAGACATTGAAGCTCTTCTTTGATGAAAAGGGATATGTGAGGGTACATGCATCAAAGTTTCTACTTTATGGGATTGGCATCATAGTTGCTGACTATGTTATGGGTGGCAATGATGGATTCAATTACAGGCATGTCACTATAAGACCAAGAAATTTCTATGTTTTGGTCTTGGAGGAAAGAGGGGAAGTCTTGAAGTTCCTTAGAATTTAACGATTGGACAAGTTAGATGATGAGGGGGTTATCCAAAGTGCCCAAGTTGATATCCATGGAGGATTCATTTAATAAGGTTGAATTCTTATGTTGAAGGGATTTGTGGATGTAATAATCTAGTGTAACAATATAAGTGAGAATGGAATCACCATCATGGTATTAATGGTAGGAGAGTCATCTCCTATCATTTTAGGATGGATCAAAGGGATTGTTATAGTCACTCCTTCATTTTGATAAGTCAAGGGCCTAAGTCTGATCATGTTGATGAAAAAATAAGTTAGGTGGGACGACATCATCATCCTCACACTCAAGTGGAGGAAGGGTAGGTGAGGAAAGGATATTTCCCTTAATAGTGGTGATGGTAGGTGGTTTGGTTTTCTTCTTATTGGGTAGAAAAAAACTAAGGCCATGTTTCTCATGAGGATTTTTGGTCTCAAATAAAATAAACTTATGTGGGCCATGCTCATATAATCTAAGAACAAGTCCCTTCCAATCACACCTATGGAGGTATGTCCTGGTAAAGACTAGGTTATCCAAATAGGAGAAGTTAGAGGTGAATGGTCAAGGTGAATAGGAAGTGGTATAAGAATCAATTTGTTTATTGAGTCCCCCATAGATAAAATGGGTTTGATAATGTGAATGTCTAGAGGGAAAAAATGGCTATGATATTAGGTCATACCCAAGTTGGTGGTCAAGTTTCCCATACTCTTGGGGAGCAGGGAAAGTGTCAACGGTGAGGAGGAAATATTACCCTAGTGAAAGGCATTGGAATGTGAATTCCAAGTGATTTTTGGTGGGGTTTGCTCCAAATTTATAGATGAGCTAGTAGATGCCTCATTTATATGAGAAGATATGGGTTCATCCTTCATGGTTGAGGGCTTATCTTTGGATGATAAGGGTGTGATAGATAGAGGTAGGAAAATGTCGTTGGGTTGATAAGTCATGTTGCATGATGAAAATAGGATTGGGTCATCTTGTATAGTGACAACCTGGCCTTCATGCTCAAATTTGATGTAATGATAAAGGGTAGAGGGTACAAAAACCATGGAGAAAATCCAAGGTCATCCCAATAAGACATTATACTAGAATTCACCTTCCACTACATAGAAGAGCTTTATGAGTGTGCAAGGTCTTAAATGGATATGAAAGATAACATTTCCCAAAGTAGTCACCAGGGTTTTGTTGAAGGACCAAAGAATGGCCAAGGTTTAAGACATGAAATTTTTTGGTAGTTTAATTTGGTCATAAGCATGGGAGGAGATAATGTTAATACTAGCTCCTCCATCAATCATCACCTGTTTGATGTAGGTTTGGTTGATGTAGGTAGTGATGAAAAGAGGAGAATCTAGGTCATATAGATGGATATAAGGTATTTCCAAATCCTTAAAGGTGATAAGGCTAGAAATTTAGAGAGCACCAACAAAGGCTGTTAGAGGTTGAGGGTCGTTAGGTTAGACCTCTACTAATTTCAATGCCTCTATCATTTATTAGAGATGATGAGGTGAGGTAGATATTAACTCATATACTCTCATCTTTATCAGGGTCTGGTGAAGTTGTGTGAGCACCACTTTCTTGATTTATTTAGAGGGATTAGATTTAGAGGTACCCAAGATAGATACCCTGGGTTTGGCTACAGGTGAAGGTGCTTGATTTTAACTTGATTAGGAGGTGGAAGAAGGATATATCTATGGGATGGACACTTTGTCCTTCCCCTTATATCTTTGTTGAGTGTGTGATCATGTGACCATTTGGATAGTATGGGTGGAGGGAAGAGTTGGAGTAGGAGATTGGTTTGGTTCCTCATCACTCTAAGGTGAGAGTGGGGGAGTAGGTAGGCATTGGATAGTGGTTATTTTCTATTGTATCAGTAGTGGTTTCATGGATATTCATCTATTAATAGATCATCCTTATCATAGATCTAATGGATTATGGTTTGGAGAGATTTTTAGTTCTCCATGTCATGTCTTTATTTCTTATGATAGGAGCACACTTGGTGGTCATTACAATAAATTGGTTCTAGACTAAGAGGGTTGAATGGCCTAATAGGGGGTATTTTTAAACAAGAAAATTGTAATAACCTTTGGAAAATGGTTGAGTAAGGCTCAGCTAAAGGTGGAGAGGGTTTAGAGGTTTTGGTCTTGGTTGGTGAGATGTATGTCTTTTTATAAGTAGGCTTGGTGGTAGAGGTATTGGGTAAGGAAACATTCTTATTTGATGGTTTTGGCTTTGGTAAGGTGTAAGTTGATAAGTTAGAGGTAGGAGGTTTTAGGTTATGTATTTTGGTTATTGATGGCTTGGTGAGGATGGGTGCATTAGAAATAAAGTGTGATGGTGTAACCAATAGCGATGGTTAGGTTTTAGTTGAGATAGTTAACTTACTAATCCAAATAGAGGGATGAGGTCCCAAAATAGAGGGCAAGGTTGAGGGAGGTAAAAGTTTGACCTTCTAGCCTTTTGTTGGTTTCACCTCCTTGGTTGATTTGGTTTGGTGTTTGGTTAATGGGTTTTATGGGGTTAGGTTTAGTTTTAAATATGGATGATTAAGGTTCTACATAGGGAAGATTATAAATTTTTTGTTTGGTTTGGTTCTTTTGGTTAGAGATGATGGTTTAGTTATTTTGGAATTTCTTGCTTTGGATGGTTAGGTTGGTAGAGGTTTTTATTAGTTTGGGTGATAAGAAATGGGTTTGGATAATAGAAATGGTGAGTTGGTCTACCAAAACTATGGTTGGAGGTTCTTATTTGATGATATAAGGGAGCCCTAATTACTAGAAAAAGGTAGCCTAATCCAATCAAGTTTGGGGATAAATTCCAACCTCTGAACTAATCTAGAGAATGGTTTGTAAACTGGTGTAGTTCCCTAGTTAGTAGACCCAAAAGATAAGCCCATAGGTTGAGAAACAAGAATGGTGACATCATCCTTTTACTTAATAAAAGGATGTAATGTTTGGATGGATGACTCTTTTTTAAGAGGTGCAGACATGGTGTCTTCCTTTATGGGAATGATCTACAAAGGGGAAGTAAAGTGCTCAGTAATTAAGGGAGAAGGAAATGTGGTGATGGTTGCTTGCTCTAGTATGTCATTAGAAGAAGGGGCTGATGGTGCCATTAATTCAAGATGTGGAGGAGGGTAAATGGTTACTTCCTCAATTTGGGTCCCCAAAAGAGGATAAATTAATTTCACTACCTCAATAAGTGGAGAGGATGAAGAATAAGCAAATTGGGTGATAGATTCTTCATCATGAACATGTCAAGAACCATATTAATGGTAAGGGCATCATGAGAACATTTATATTTATTCCTCTAATTTTTGGTAGGTACATGATTAGGAAAATGTTGTCTAAAAATGTCAAGGGCTTGGTTTGGATGTGTGTTGGGGTTTTCCAACACAAGGTCCCCCTTATCAATGAGGGTTTGGACAATGATTTTGAAGGTATTACACCTACTAATATCATGCCCAAATATTTTATGGAAAGAACATATTTCATTCTTATTATAAAAACTAAGTGTAGGATGATAAGAATCAAATTGTTGAGGGGGTTTGATAGGAGGAATTTGTATTATATTAGCTTTTAGCAACTTCTCTAGGATCGAAGCATAAGTTCCCCAAGTAGTGTAAATTTATTTTGATTATTTTGGTTTTGTTTCCTCATTTTTTTTTTTTTTTTTGAGGAGGTGGAGGATATTTTTTGATTGATAGATGTTGGGGTAGTAATCTTAAGGATAACTACATTCATAGTTTTTTATCTTTTGGTCCTTGTGTTGGTTTGGTTGTTTAGTTTAGAGGAAGAGGCCTCATTGGTTTTGTAGGTAGGGTTTTTGTTTTTAAAATTTAAATTTCCTTAATTAAAGGATATATTCTATATCTTACATGTCATGGTAAAATCTTCATCAAAGGTTTTGAAACTCTAAACACACAATATATAAGAGATGTGCCTAGCACATGCCTAAGCAAAAAAAATTATTAGTTTAGGTTGGGGTAAAGAGAAGGAAATTTGATTGATTAGGATCCTCCAATTGGATACAAAATTAGTGATTGATTCATTATCAAATTTTTGGATAGAGTGAAGATCCATGATGGAAACTTTATTGGATATATTTATTGAAAAGTGATCCAAAAATGTTTGGGCTAGCTGGGTGAAGGAGAAGATAGAGTGTTTGGTTATGGCACTATACCAATCCAATGTCATACTAAATAGGTACATGGGGAAGGTACAAAGGAAGAGGAAATCATCATATAAAATCAAATAACATGCATACCTAAATTCCTTGAGGTGTTATTGGGGATCTTCCTTTGAATTTTTAAAAACATGGGAAGTTCTCACTGAGGAGGATATGGTCTGATGGCGACAAATGGGTGAATGGCCTTGTTATAGATTTGTTCATACAATAGATGTTGTGAGCACTACATATGGATGACTATAAGTTATTCATTTTATCCATGAGCATTTTCATCAAATCTATTTAGGGCTATGTACCTTAAAAGTTGTAAGGTGCATATTGTTGTTGTGGTTAGGTGACATATTGATAACTAGTAAGAGGTTGAGGATATACCACATATTGATATGTGGACATAGGTCATTGGATGGAAGTTATGTAGGGGTAAGTGAATTTATATATTTGGGTAGTGGGTAGATGTACATGCCCTTGTTTTTTTAGGATTTAACCTAGGTTTGGTGTAATCAACACCTATTGGGTAGAGGTGGTGGTTAGGTTGGTGATCAAAGTAAGGGTAGTGACCTTTGTACTGATTGGTGGTAAGGTATAAGGTATAGACACCAAGATATTTTGAGGTGGGGTAGTGGTTAGTAGGTTATAGGTAGTTGAAGGAAGGTTGGCAATTCTAGTGGTAGGTAATCCCATGGTGAGGGGTGTATAAGTGCCTAGTGGCTAGGTTGCTCCTAAGGTAGAAGAGTTGTTGGGGAGGGTAGAAGGTATACGAGTGTTTATAGGTTGGGTAGGTTAGTTTTTGGTATAGTATCAAAGGTATTATTGGTAGATGAAGGAGTTTATGTAGTCAATGGTTGGGTGGTAATTTTGGTAATGGAAGAATTTCCCATAAGGTGGGAAGGCATGCCATAAGGTGAGTCTACAAGTGGAACCAAAGTAGGGGTATGGTGAGGCATGGTTTTAAGATAATGTTGAAGGGCCATAGGATTGTTATTTAAGAAGGTGGTAAAGTATATATCTCCTTTGGGAACTTCTCAAGGGAAAGTACTTTCTAAAGGATGAGGAGAGTTTTTTAATTCAAAAATGTACTCTATTGATGATGAGGTAGAAGAGATTGATTGGTTTGGTGATGGTTTCTATTCTTTTATATTTTTTTGTTACTAGTGAGTTAAAAATATATAAGACAAGGGAAAGAGAAAACACAAACAATGTCACCACTCAAATAGAGAAAAGACAATAAAAGAGAAAGGAAAACAAACACATACTAAAAATTATGTTAAGTCATAAAGTTCTTTTTAGTCTCTCTTTTGGCTTATGACTTAACCTTTATAATAAATTGTGTGATTGAAATTGGTTTATAGATAAGGTGTTAGAAAATAAGTCTACAATTGGTTTTAGGTTGTTTAGGATCATGAAAAGGATTTTTATTAGGAATAAATACATAGCTTGGTATTGGGGCCTACCCCCTCACTTCACACACCATAGAAATAAGGGTATAAAGTGATTAGATAATATATACCAATTTCCAAAGTTTATACTCAACTAGAGAGTTGAGTCGGTTATACCATTGGTAATGACCTTCAAGTTGGATTGTTAGGAAAGGGTAAGGTGGCTGCTAGATAATTAAATCCTATTTGGGCCTTATCTCAGGTTGTTTGATGTAGTTGATTTGGTTTTGTGTATGAAAAAAAAGTGATGCTATGATCAAATCACTTTTCTTTAATTTAAACTATGTGAGATAAACTTGAAAGGAACTAATGTATGTAGTTGATTTTAATCCCAAAAGAAACTTTGATTTCATTTATGAGCATAAAATAGAAACAAGATCATGTAGATGCAAAAAAATTAAACCCAAGTAGAGACTCAAGGGTCCCACTGGGTGTGCCATAATGTTTCAATGAATTTTAGCTTATGTTTAAATAAAAGAAGAATAAGAAACTATATATGGGTATGGGTGAAAAACCTATTTGGTCATGCATGTGGTGAATCAAATGATTGTCAAGAACTCCTATTTGGTTTGGGATGATTTCTTACAAATAACATAGCACTAAAGCAAATGGTTGGTTAGATAGATAACTAGATTGGATTTCCTAGTGCTAGCTAGATCTTGGAAGCAAGATCTTCCTTGGGGGTTGTTAATAGACACATTTAAAAAAATTAAATTTAGAAAATAGAAGACAAATTACTTACATCATTAATCAAAAGCTACTAAAATTGAACACAATAAATGTTTGATAGAGAAATAGACTAAACTGACTAATATAATAATAATAATAATAATCAAGTAAATGCTAATGCTAAATAGGTCAAGTGTGATTCAAAAATAGTTTGGGGGTTTGTGAATAGGAAAATAAAAAGAAAATTGGATTTGTTTGAGGGTAAATAGGTGAAAATACCTTCTTTTTATTTTATACCATAGTGACCATCGGTGGTTAGTGTGACCCTTGATGGTTGAAGTGACCATTGACAGTTGGAGAAATTATATGCGGTTAGGATAACCATTAGTAGTTACTGTTGTTAGGTTTGGGTAATAAAAAGTCAAATTTATATGATCACAGAAGGTAATTCTGAGATATTGGTTTGTGTTGGGATAATTGTGAAATACAAATAAAATAATTGATTAATGGAAAACAAATACTTATCTTGAAAAAGATTTATGGGATGAGTGGTTGAGGGAGTTAGCTCATTGGTGGAGTCTAACATGATTTTGGTAGAGTAACAGTTCTTGGCTATCGACTGAGTGATAGTGGTAAGTTGGCTCTCTAACATGATGGCTAAATTTCTAGATTACTGGAAGAAATGACCTACAAAGAAACTCTGAATGTAAAAGATCTTAAATTCATGGATCCATTTCACCTCTTGATCCTTTCTTCTTATAAGAAAGGAAGGAGAGGTCCAAGTGAAGGTTCAATTGGGATTTATAATTTTAATTTCATCATGCATGAGCTCACACATTGATTTAGATGAGCTAATTATAAAAAAGTAAAGTGGAGTTAAGGGTGAGTTAGTTTGCTTTAAATGGTGGATCCTGTCCATCGGTGTCAAGGTGACCATCGATGATCACCCTCAACATGTTCGATTAGGGTTCAAAGTTAGGTTTGGTAAGAAGGTGGGTTTTATCTAGAAGGTCAACTATGTTAGGTTAGGCATTGTTAATAAAAAGGCCAATGGTTATGACCAAGGGGGTCCTGAGGTGGTCCAAGGGAATTACAACATTTAGAACCATCATGTGAAATTTTTTAGTGTCTACACCATTCTTCACACATATCAAGCTCAACTACTCACATAAACAAATACCAAAATATCACCTCTCATATACTAGTTGACTATATTTTGACTTCATATACTTGATGTCAACCTTAGATATCTCATCATGCTACCTACTACACTTCAAACCTCATGCTTCTACTGATAGATGAGTGTATCCATGAAGCTTAATAGAGTAACCCCTTTTGATAGGGCACAAAAACACCATGAACTCAAGATATTCCAAGATCTCCAATCCACTCTTGTCAACCATCTTTTAATTATGAGGCTGATATTCCCTCTTTAGAATCCACTTAGGATTGACAGAAGAATTTGACTCAGCCATCTTGTCATCCTTCTTATCTTTTACTACCTTTTCAATAAATTCATATAACAAGTGTTCTTGACATTCCTTCACTTTTGATCCTTAATCTACCTCAGTAAATATTCCACCTTGGTTTATGGACTAATCATAACTCAATTTGAATTTCTTTGTCTTCCATACCTTGTTTTGCTCTTTCTCTTATACTTTATAAATTTCAACCCTAAATGTTCCTATAGCACTATTATTCAATGACATTAACTTTCTCTATCTTCTTTAGTATTTTTTTTCCTCCACCTTCTCCACATGAGCTGACTTCTTGATCCACTTTTTAGTGGCATAACTAGACACCTTACTATCTTGACTTATTTTCTTCAAATGACTCATCTTCCAGTCCCTTGAAATATGACCAATATTATGACATTTGAAATAAATAAAATTATTATACTTACCTCTTTATTGATAACTCCTCCCATGGTCCCATGATAACTCATCCCTTGAGACCATTATACAATCACTTATTTTATGACCAAAAATATGACAAGAAAAATAAAAAAATTGAAAAAATTGAAATACCTCATTCCATTGGGTTACCTGATTGGTCTCTTTATGTTGAATTTCATGTTGGTTCTCTTAAATTGTTATAGATGATCATGCTCTTTCTAAAACTTTCTCATCTTGTCTGTGATATGTGCATGCTCAACCTTAAATGAATATAGCTCTATCTTCAACTGATCATACTCAACTTCCTTTGATATAAACTTTGTATTAACACCTCCTAACTGATTAATGAAATCCTTGATGATATTCTCATCTCTTTTGGCTTATTTAACCCAATCAATCTTCAAGGTACATATTTCTTCTTTAAGACCCTTTACCATAAATCTCAACTCATGCCTCCTCTTCTTTTGGTGTTTCAAATCATATAGGGTACTTATGAGCTCAACTTCAATTTCTACATATGCTTCTCCTTATTCACAATCATAGTAGACTTATTCATCATGTTGGAACACGACTATATATTAAAAGTGGGGGTGGTGGGGGGCAGGTAGGTAAATCAGTATATTAATTAATTTAGTCCTTTTCTAAACCTTTTAATATAGATTAAAACTATATGCAAAGATCATAATCACATAAATAGACACAACACTAGATATATTGTGGAAAACACAATATGGAAAAAAGCACCCTAAGAATAGCTATTAGAATCTACCATTCTAATCTAGGATCACAATAAATAACCTCACTAGTTACAATGTTTAAGGGCATGGACCCTAAGGAGACATTAATCCCTTTATTTAAGAGCACATTCTCTAAGGAAGCCCCGCTCCCTAGCTGAGCACCAACTTAGATTATCTAATGGAACCTCCCTATTAGATTATAATATGGAGATACAACTCTAGATTACATTATAGATTCATAAATTAATCTAATTCTTTGTTATCTATTATAGATCTGTTCTGTAATTGATTATGCTCTACACTTGATCTCTCTTCTCTTCACTTCTCTTCTCTTCCCCTATATCTTGGTGTCTCTATATTTCTCTATTTGTCACAATTAAATAACTCCATAAATAGATCATGATTGTATCTTAGATGATATATATAATCATTTGATCTAAGGTTTCATAGATTCTCTATGTTCAAACTTGTTTGCTAACACATCTCACTCAGTTCTATTAGACTTTAGTTCCTATCTTTAGCTACAATTTTCCTACATCTTGATCTCATACTCCACCATAATTCTTAGTCTCATTACTATTTTTAGCATATACTAGGCTTTAGTTTTGGTGCACACTCCATATTACATGATTTTTATCAATCATCGCAATCAAATTTTTTGTCTATGTTAGGATCTATGACTTAACTAGAAGTTCCTCTACTTGACCATTAGGATGATAATATATTTAAATAATGGATATTGATATTAAGTTTGTCACCATAATCTGATGGTATTAATTTAATCTTCTCAACTTAAAAATGTGTCTATTAGATCAATCTCTAACAAGCTTATGCACTCCATTTAATCTTTATATGCTTCTAGACCTGAACTCTTCAAATTTAAAATGTGTCCATTGCTCTTTCTAATTCAATATCCCACATGATGTTAGATATTCAAACTTTCACTAACTTTATCTCTATCTAAGGTTAAATATCAAGCTCCTAATCTCATCTCATTGCTTCTTAAGTCTTTGAAACAAATACACTCTATCAATCTTGTCAAACTAGATCAGTCTTTAACTCACCTTTATGTCAATAATCATCAATCACTTTATCCCATTAATTCCACTCAATCATTTATATCTTCATTTCATGATCACTCACTCACCATTAGATCTTACGACAAGATCTATCTTTATCTTTACATAGCTTTTGAGAAAGTGACACTTGGTGTTAGTGCACTTCTACACTTTATTGTCAATTATAGCTATTGAGATACTTAAAATTCTTACATTATTGATTGGCTATTTTACCTTAAACTATACCATATATTTAATGTTCAAGATTTATGATTGTGACACTTTTCACTAGCATGTTCACTCACAAGTGCCTTTTAAATATTAATTTCACTACATGTTGGATCCTCAATGTATGATTAAGAGCTCATCATTGATTAAGATTTAAAATTTAACCACTTGTCCTCATCTCATTTCATCCTAACATATTGGATAAAATATTCTCCATTGATCTCTTCGAGACTTTTTGGAACTTTACCTTATGCATAATTTACTATGTATGGGGACCATCTCAATATGCCTAAAAGGTTAACTTTGCACCTTCATATATTTTGCTTCACTCCTTTGCCTATTCTAAAATTTGGACCATATAAACTAGGCATGATAATGAACAAACCCAAATGTTTATTTCTTCTTGAATCCTTCATGCATGCTATATATAATTCCATTAATCTACTTACTTGGATTCTTCTATCACAGAGCTAACTAAGCTTAGAAATTCCTAGATGGCCAACTTTGTTCTTGCATAACTTTTATTGTGCTTAGTCACATGAATTTAAATTTAGTTCATAATATCCTCTCACATAGGGGATTCCATCCATATATTTATATTCTCTATAAACCTTAACATATTTAGGATATGAATTTATAAAAATTCCTACTTAGTTTCTTCTTACCATCTGCAAATTTGACTAAGTGTGGGAAAACACTATCAAAATTCTTAGGAGCCCAACTTTACTTATTCATATTTTTCATTACAATACATCACATCACCTAAGATTCATCACATAGAAACTAGGCACAAAAATTAAAAAAACCCATATGATAATTTTATCCTAACTCCATGTGTGCAAACTCTGACCTCATTAACATGCTTACTTGGTTCAGCTTGAACCCTTTTTAAAATTCAGCTAAGTATGAAAACTTAGTGAATTTTATTTGAGTAGCCAAATTTTCATCCTCATATCTTCCATTATGCTTCATCATATGACTTAAAATATAGATTATACCAAATTCCCTAGACTCATCCACACGTGGCAACGATGATGTCAGCAAATTGCCTTCTCATATTCTTCTATCATAGACCCAAAATGTCTAGATAATCAATATGAAGAACTAAATGAATTGCACTCATGCACATAAGAACTCCAATAATCCTTGAAATTTGATAGGATCCCTTGTATATCCTCTAATCACCATATTCATCCCTAAGCATCAGTGACATCCATAATGCCAATAATCTCCCTTTTGACATCAATGACAATCATATTACCAACAATCTCCCCCTTTGTCATTTATGGAAATCTAAATTATCTATTTTTTTAATATTCTGATCCATATTTGGCATTGATTACATTCGATTTTGATGAGTATGAACTAAATATATTCACACTAAAATTTCTCCCTCTTAGGCAATGGCATATTCCTGAACTCAACTTGGACACATACTTTGATCTTATTAAGCATTTGTAATTTTTATACAAACTTTTGTAAAGAGCATTTTTACTTATTCTACCCATTTGACATCAATGGCAAAGGGACTCTTTCTCACTGATTTGCCTTTTCTCTCTTCTTATAGCGATTAACAAATCTTCTATGATTCTCCCTGTAGACTCATGTCCCATCACTAGGATATAGTGATGCGATGTAGGAGCCACCACTCCCAAATTTTGTCTTAGATACTCAAATTTTTCTTTGGGAAGAGGTTTGGTAAATATGTCTACAATTTGATCTTGAGTTGGCACATACTACATTGTGACCTCTTGATCTACAATCTTTTCTCTCAATAAGTGATACTTGATTGATATGTGCTTGGTTTTGGAATGCATCACTAAATTCTTTGATATGTTAATAGCACTTGAATTATCACAAAGAATATAGATAGGTTATTTATACTCTACCTTGATGTCTTTGAGTGTTTGATTCATCCATAAGACTTGAGTGCAATGTGCCATGGCTATCACATACTCTACTTCCACTGTATAAAGAATAACCAACTCTTGTTTTTTACTTATCCATGAAACAAGTTTGTTTCCAAGGAAAAATGCACCACCACTAGTGTTTATTCTATCATCCACACTTCCTACCCAATCTACATCTATATATGTTATCAAAATATTCACTTTTAAGATGCCATAGTCATATTAAATTATGATCTTGATATATCTAAATATCCTTTTCACTGTATTGACATGTGATTCTTTGGGAATGACTTGAAATCTTGTAACTAGGCACACTGATTGCATGATATCAGGTCTTAATGTAGTTAGGTATAAAAAGATACCTATAATTGATCTATACATAGTCTGATTTGCATCAAGGGACTCATCCTCTTTACTCAATTTAAAACTAGTTATCATGGGATTACTAACTAGTTTGTTATCTTCCATTCCAAGCTTCTTGAGCATTTCCTTTGAATACTTGGTTTGGGATATAAATATCCCTTCTTCTATTTTGTTTGATTTGTATACCAAGGAAAAAAGAAAGTTTTCCAAGCATAGACATCTCAAACTTAGTTTATATTTATGTATAAATATTTATACACATTTTCTTATTGTTACCACCAAAGATGTTATCATCTACATAAATAAAAATAATCAACATATACTCAAATTTTGATTTAAAGTACAAATTATTGTTTGCACATCCTTTATTGAATCCTTTTTATTGCAGATACTAGTTTAATCTTGAATACCATGCTCTAGGTGCCCGGTTCTTGTTCTGATAATTGAAAACCTTTATGTTGTTCTATGTAGAATTCATCTTATAGGTTCTCATTAAGTAAATTAAACTTAACATCCATTCTATAGACTTTGAAATTCTTATAAATAAAGAATTATAGAAACATTCTTATAGCTTCTAACCTATAAACTAGAGAAAATGCTTCCTCAAAATCTATGCCCTTAAATTATGCATATCCTTTGCACACCAATCTTTCCTTATTTCTTATGATAGTTTCGTCCTTATTGAGCTTATTTATAAATACCTGTTTTATACCTATCACATTCTTGTTTGAAGGTCTTCGAACTAATTACCATGTTTTATTATTATCAATTTGGCTCAATTCTTCTTCCATGGATTTTATCCAATTCTCATCTTTTTGGCTTCAACATAGATCTTAGGCTCAATTTTAGACATTAGAGTAAAACTTACTCCTTATTTTTTGAAACCCTTATCCTTGTTTGAACTCCTTTATTCTTATTGCCGATGATCTACTCTATAGGATGACCCTTGTGAACAAATCTTGTAGGTGCCTTTTCATTCATTTCCTCAACCTCTTCATTAGTTGCTTCTTCTTTTTCAAAATATGATTCCTCAATACATTTTTTTTTGTTAGGTTTAACTTGTTTCAAGCCTTCTTTAACCTTGACATTGATTCTCTCTACAATCTTGTGTAGCCTTTTATTGTAACATATGTAATCTTTGATTTAGGTGGAATAACCAAAAAATGTTCCTTCATCACAACTTGACTCAAAGCTTCCTAATTTGTCCTCTTTTCTCTTAGTGTAGCATTTTTTTCCAAACACTCTAAAATACTTCACAGAGGCAGGTTTTCCATACCATGGTTCATAGGGATTTTTATCACTATTTACCCTTAGTTGAACTCTATCCAAGATATATACTATTATTTGGATTGATTCTCTCCAATATCCATTAGGTAACTTGGACTCTTTTAGAATTGTTCTAGCCATCTCCTTGATTATCTTGTTCTTTCTTTCCATAACTCCATTCTACTATGGAGGCCTTGTTGTAGGATAATGATTTTTTATTCCATGCTTGTCACAGTACTCTATGAACTCATTTGAGGTGAATTCACCACCTTTATCAGATCTTAAGCATTTGACTTCATCTAATCTCATTCTCCACCATGTCCCTAAATATCTTGAATATCTTAAATGCCTATGACTTGTCCTTCAAAAGGTTACCCATGTCATTCTTTTATAATCACATATAAATAACATGAAGTGTCTCTTTCCTTTATATCCTTATATCTTAGTAGGAACACAAAGATCAGTATGAACTAATTCTAGAGGATTTATATTTGCATACTCCTTTGTTTAAAATCTAACCCTTGTCTACTTACCTAGTTAACATTCTTTGTAAGTAGTGTCTATAGGTTTTGTTATCTTACTATGTGTCTAACACACTTATTTAATCTCACTTTGAATAGATTATCAAATTTGACATGACCCATTCTTTTGTGCCATAACCAACTCTCATTAGTCTTTCCTATTAGGTAGCTATTATCATTCACTTCAATAAGATTATAGATATTGATTTCATTTATTTTCCCTTTTATAACTATTCTCCTATATCTATTTAATTTGTATCCTTCAACATTATATATGGCCTTATATCCATCATCACAAATTTGGATGACACTTAGTATTTTATGCTTCAATCCTTTAACATAAAAGGCATCATGTGTAGGCAATTTTCCATTTATGTTCAATGTTCCCTTACCTTTGATCTTTACTATAGTGTTATCTCCCAAGATGATAGATCCTTCCTTACATTTGCTTAATTTGATGAACTTTCTCTTGTCACCAGTCATATGTTTTGAGCAACCAATATCTATTATCCATAAATTATGTTCCTTAGCATGGAGTGCAGTTTGAGTAATCATAGATTGACCTTTCACTTCCCACACATCCTTGGGTTTCTTATGTGGATTTTTTCTCCTTTTTAGAGACTTGTGAACCTTTTTTCATACTGGGAGGCATGCCTTTCTTCTTACTTTGTATATTTGGTCTTACAATGTTTATTCTAAAGTGTTTAGCTATGTGACCAAAATTATTAAAATTATAACATATAACAAGGGACTAAATGATTTTTTTCTTATAAAATTTGTTCTCCTTTTTGGTACAACTCTACAATCAATATCCCTATGACCAAATAGATTACATGTATAAAAATAACCATAAAAAGATGAGGAATACCTGGTCATAACATTTATTTGTGTAGGATAAGGAGCTCATCTAAACTCTATCTTATTCAAGTCTCTTACTTTTATGTATCCATCTGCATCAACTACATTTATCTTCTTCTTTTCTTCAAGCTTCTTTTCATATTTATTCACATCAATTTTTATTGTGTCTTTCTTTGGATCCTTGTAAGATTTCTCTTTCTTTTCTCTTGATTCTCCTTTTTCTTTGAAGTTGTCATATAGGTTAGCAGATGTACTAGCTATGGATTTTTTTTCTTTTTCATAACCAAGACTAGATCTCTCTTTTAAAGGCTTTTGACAATTTATCAAATCATCAAGAATGCCTGATCCTCCTTTTAGCTTCAAACCTTTGTCTATTTGATATTTATATTTATTGAGATCTTTTCTCAAAGACACTATCTCTACTTATAATTTCATTCACTCATCAGATTTAGACTGTAGTTTAAATTTGATGACATCTTCTATTTTTTATCCTCTTAAACTTATGTATTTAGGATAAACACCATATAATCATATTTTCAATGCCTTTGGACATTTTCTCAATTTCCTTTTCTCCAAGATTCTTCTATTTTAAGATCTCTTTTCTTAGCTTGTCAATTTCTTCTAGAGCACAAATGAGTTCACATTATAAATCCAATTATTCTTATTATTCATCTGAGTCTTCAACTTATTCTTGATCCATAGAATCTAATCCTATTGTCATGAATAGGACTTCTTCTTCCTTAGGCGTAAAATCACAATCATGATCATCACCAAAACTATCATTGTCATCAATTGAATCGCTATCTTATTTTGTGTATAGACATTTCTTGTTTTTGAAGAAGTTCTTCTTCTTGGAATAGTGAGGTTTCACCTTTTTACTATTCTCTTCTTGCTCAGAGTTATCCTTCTTGTTATAAGGTAATTTAACAACAAAATTTCCTACTTTACTATAGTTAAAGCATTTAAAGGGTAACTTACCTTTGTAATTTCTAGACCCTCTTCTCAATCTTCTGATAAAGTTGGCTTATTCTTCATCAGTCTCCTCAAATCCAGATGTAGGTGCTTCTACCTTCACTATTTTGGATGATTTGAATGTAGATTCTCTTTTAAAGGTATCTATTTCTCCCATTCTCATCTCAGAGACCATGAATGTTCCATACAACTCACTGGTTTATCCATATCTCTTGATTCCTCCATTGTAGAGGTTTTTGAGTTATACCTTAATGGTAGATATTTTAGGACCTTTTTGACAACAAATGGATCTTTCATGTCTTCTCCAAGGCCTATGATTGTAATTAGTATTTAATCTACTCTAAAGAGGTAGTCTACAATTTTGTCTTCTTCATTCATTTTAAGGATTTTAAACTTACCTTTGAATGTTTGTAGCTTGGCTTGCTTTAACATTTCATCACCGTAATAGATTATATTTAATTCATTCGATATATCTTGTGTATTTTGATAATTCATCACTTTTAAAAAATCTAAAATAGACAATCCACATAAAATAACATTCTTAGCCTTGGTATTGTTCTCATATCATTTCTTAGCAGCTTGATCAATAGGAGTTATATCAGGAGATGTATATCCATTAAGACAAACATCCATACATAAAACCCTAATGAAGATAAATATGCTTCCATTCTTATGCTTCAAAATGCATAGTTTGATCTATCAAAGAGAGGTGCCTTATTTAAGGTAGATCCTTCTTGACTAGCTATTTGTGTTCACCATCCAAGATCTACCTGATCTGATTAAGCTTCTTTTATGGAATGAGAGCTTTGATACCAATTGTTGGAACACAACTATAGACTTAGAGGAGGTGGATGAAATAGGATATTGATAAAATTAGTCCTTTTATAAACATTTTAATTTATATTAAAACTATATGCAAAGATCACAAACACACAAATAGACACAACACTAGATATATCATTAAAAACCCAATATGGGAAAAACCACTATTAGAATAGCTACTAGAATATACTATTTTAATCTAGCCTCATAATAAATAACCTCACTAGTTATAATGTTTAAGGGCACCAACCCTAAGGAGACACTAATGTCCTAATTTAAGAGTACCTACTCTAAGGAAGAACCCACTCACTAACTAAGCACCAACTCAGCTTATCTGGTGGCACCTACCTATCACATTCTACTACATAGCTACAACTCTAGATTAAAATAAAGATTCATATATGAATCCAATTCTCTATTCTGTATTATAGGTTTGATCTATAACTAATTATGTTATGCACTTCATCTCTCTTCTATTCTCTTCTCTTTTCTTCTCTTCCCCTTTAGCTTTGTGTCTCTATATTTCTCTATTTGACACATTTCAATAAATCTAGAAATAAATCATGACTATATCCTAGATGACATATATAATCATTTTATCTAGAATTTCATATATTCTCTATGTTCACACTTATTTTCTAACACATCTCACTTAGTTTTGTTGGACTTTAGTTCCTATCCTTAATTGAAAGTTTCCTGCATCTTCAACTCATGATCCACCACCATGATTCTTGGTCGCATTACTATTTTTAACATATATTGAGCTCTATTTTTTATTTACATACCATATTACATGATTTTTATCGATCATTATAATCAAATTTGTTGTTTGTGTTAGGATTTATGGTTGAACTACAAGTTCCTCTACTTGACCTTTGAGATGATCATATCTTTAAATACTAACTATTGGTCTTAAGTTTGGTTCCATGATCTGATGGTCTCCCTTTAATCTGATCAACTTTAAAACATGTTTTTTAGATCAATATATAAAAAGATTATGCATTCCATTTGATCTATTTATACTTTTAGACATTAATTCTTCCACTTTAAAATGCATCTATTGATATTTTTGATCTAAGCTCCCACGTGCCATTAGATCTTCAAAATTGCACTAACTTTATCTTTGTCTAAGGTTAAACAGCAAGCTCCTAATCTCATATCATTTCTTACTAAGTCTTTGGAATGAATACACTCCATTGATCTTATCAAACTAGCTCATCTTTAACTTGCCTTTATTTTGATAATCATCAATTACTTTATCCCATTGATTCCACTAACTCTATTGGATATTCATTACATGACCACCCACTCACCATTATATATTCTAAAAATCTTGATCTTTATCTTTTTTTAATTTTCAATAAAGTTGCATTTGGCTTTAGCATGTTCTTTCTACACATTATTATTAGTTCCTTCTATTAAGACACTTAACATTCCCACATTGCTCATTGACTATTTTACTTTAAACTGCACCATAGATTTATTGTTTAGTATTTTTGATCATGACACTTATCACTAGCATGTTCACTCATAGGTTCCTTTGACAAATTGGCTTCATTATGCATCATTGGATCTTCAACATATGATTAAGCACTCACCGTTGATCAAGATTTAAACTTCAACCACTTATCCTCATCTCACTTCATCCTAACATCTTGAAGCAAATGCATTTCATTGATCTCTTCAAGATTTGCTCAAACTTTAACTTGTGTAGATTTGACTAAGTATGGGGACCATCTCAATATGCTTGTAATGCAAACTTTGTACCTTCTTATCTTTTGCTTCACTCATCCACCTATTTTGAAATTTGGACCATATAAACTAGGCATGATAATAAACAAACCCATATGCTCATTTATTCTTGAATCCTTTGTGTACTAGATATAATTACATTAATAGTCTCACTTACATTCTTATGTCATAGAGCTAACTAAGCTTATAACTACCTAGAAGGCCAACTTTATTCTTTCATAACTATTGTTGCACTTAGTTGTGTAACCTAAAATTCAGCACATAAGATCCTCTCACATAGGGGATTTTAGCCATATATTCATTTTCTCTATAAACATTCATATGTGCAAGATATGACATTATAAAAATTCCTACTTAGTTTTTTCTTGCCATCTACAGATTTGACTATGGGGAAAGACTATCAAAATGCCTAAGAGCCCAACTTTTCTCATGCATATTTTTTCTCATGCTACATTGCCTAGCCTAAGATTCAACACATAGAAATTAGGCACAAAAATGAATAAAACCATATGTTTATTTTATCCTGACACCTCCATGTGTGCAAATTTTGACCTCATAAACATTCTTACTTGGCTATGCTTGAACCCTTTTTCAAATTTGGCTATGGAAACTTAGTGAATTATGTTTTAATAACCAAATTTACATCTTCATCTATTCTACCATGCTTCATTGCATGATTTTAAATCTGGTGCATAATAACTAGGAACTATTGTGATCATGACCATATGACAAACTCCCCAAGACTCATCCACATGTGGAAATGGTGACGTAAGCAAATTACCTTCACATATTTTCCTATCATAGACCCAAAATGTCTAAATTATAAATATGAAGAACCAAATGAATTACATTCATGCACATAAGTACTCTAATCGTCCTTGACCTCTGATAGGATCCCTTGTATATCCTATAATCACTATATATAGCCTTGAGCATCAATGACATATATAATGTGAATAATATCCCTTTTGACATTAGTGACAATCCTATTGCCAACACATCATACATGTTGTTTTCCTGATCATTAAACATCGTGTGATTCTTAAGATCACCTTCAAGTTATTAGGCTTACTTCAAAGAACTAGGATCTAATATAAATTATTGAAAACATAATTATTGAGGGGGGGATAAATAAATATATTAAAAACTTTCTTTCAATTCCTCCTTATCATACATGAACCATCACATCAACATATATATTAAGCAATCAACCATACAAACATGAAACAAAATTACATAAGACAACACATCATATATGTGGGAAACCCTCAAGGTAAATAAAACCCACTAATCATTTCAAATGGAATAAAATAGTATAATTTAAAATATCACAATTTAATCAATCACCAACTCCACATAGAGTACCAACCCTAAATAGCTAAGCACTAACCTAAGTAGGCTTTAGTAAGCACCAACTTATAAGGAATAAATAACCCCCTAGATGACTCAGCACTAACTAAACCACCTAATACCATTGTTCACATTTATAACACCTTATTTCTCATATAATATATGATAATCAAATTCTTTATCTCTTCTCTCTCTTCTAAACTCATATAATTATTCACTCAACTAGCCCTTTTCTTGACTTGATTAGGTCATATGAACTTTATTTTCATAGACAAAAAAATCATAAAATATTCATCACAATTTATATAAACTCTTCAGATGGTCTAAAATACATCCTTATACTTACCAATGTGTTATTTTATTTATTTTCACATCCTCTTCATCTAACACTATCAAATAGGCTTATTAGACATTGCTTTTATATAAGCCTCATGCTCATACACACCTTGGTTGACCAAAAAACCTTGTCCACATAGATTCTACACATAATAGGCCTTATGACATGTTAAAACAATAATAAATCTCAATCTTAGGTTGGTCACAACTCAATAGGTTGCATTCCTTCTTTAGGACTCATGGAGACCTAGTTGTATTAGGTTTGTCTTGTAATGTGTAAACATGATCCCTTATAAAACCTTAAATTTCTATATATGTAATTATTATTTAAAATAAACCTTATCTTAATTAACCTCTTCTAATATAAACAAAACATTATAGATTTAACTATTTCATGAAACACTCATTGTATCTCATTGTCTCATTAAGCCTATGTGTACTCAAACATTATATAATATCTATCATGATTGATCACCTACATGTAATGTAAACATAACATAAAAAACATTTAAAAATATATATATGACCTTAAGGTCATCTTAACTTATTTGGTACATTATGACTTAATGACCAACATTGGTCTTACTCACTCTTACTCACTATATACTAAATGACCAAAATTAATATGATATAATGTCAAATATTTGTCTTGTAGACTAATCTTTTGACCATCGAAGATAAGCCAATTTGGATTAAAATTTTCAAAATATATACCTTAGTTCAAAACCATAGAAAAATAATTAATATGACATAAAATTCCTAATAAATTTTTTAATACACTTCAATCCATCACTCTTTCATTAAAACACATCAAAAATTATCTTCTCATCATTGCCTAGGTTTTACACACTTTGCTTTATTAGGCCTATTAGCAACTAGCCCAATTTGGATCACCAAATTTGATATATTAAATATAAAAACCTAAAATAAAACATTTATGTACCTAAATAATGAGTATCCACCTTCTTTCATCCATTTAGTAACTTTTTCTAATGTAATTTTTGATTTCTATAACAACTTCTTCAGATATAAGATTGTATCTCAATATTTTATCTCTCCTCTCTCTAATCAATACCACCTATAAGTCCATAGAAGAGTCAAATAAGATATCTCATAGCTTACTTGAGCATACAAATCCATTCTAGGCATATTTTTTAAACATCTTCAACATCGAGTCCTTATTAGGGTTTTAATAGGGTTTAAACATGTTTCCACTCTTAACAATCATTCATAAATCATAGCCAATAAATACAAAAAGTAATACCTAGAATTTTTATATAGGAACCTTAACCATATATAATATATATATTATGTTCACATGCATAGGTTTTATAAGCTAGTGAGAATAATAAAAACCATCTCAGGTTGAGAACCCCCCATTCTACACACTCAAGAAACTACCAAACACATTTTCATTAATTTTCCTACAAACCATGACCTTAAACTTGGTAAATATATTTTAAACAACATGAAACACTTTTTACAACACTCACATATCCATACTTGTCTTGGAGATAGAACCTCATACCCCATTAGGCCATACTCTCTCTACATCATGGTTTTCATGCCACATTAGACTTGGAAACACACCATTCCATTATAAATTCACTATAAATCTCATAAAAATGATAAAATAAAATCATACAACCTCTCATTCCTTTTTTCATCCATATTATGAAGTCACCATACTCATACCTTCTCACAAGGACTTTACATACCATGAATAGTGCCATGAATAGGCTTCTTAATAATTTAGAACCTGAAAACTAACCTTGAAACACTTATAATAGTATATAAAATTTACTTACAAGATCATACATTTATAAACAACCTCTCACAATATTGTGCTCACTTAATTTACCAAACTTCACTATGCACACCTTCACAAGGTCTAAACTAGGCTTCTCAAGACACCTTGTACTCAAGAACTAGTACTCAAACATGATTACCTCAATGATATAAAAAACTATCACTATTCAAACATCACTCTCACACCACTACAATAATATCTCTATGATAAACATTCTCTCATGACATTATGCAAACCTAGATCCTTGTAACCATACTTCAACACTTACTTAACCATCATACCTCTTTGTGATAATCAGGACTCATAATATGTAATAACAACCTCAATGACATCAATGAAAACTATAAAATCACCTTGTAACATACCTCAATCATAACTAACTATTCATGTTCATAAGAACCTTTGACATCAATGATAACATCAATGCCAAAAATTAACAGTCAATGACAATGTTTTAACTTGGGGGCACTACATTGGCCTCATCCAATACAAAATTTATGATTAATTAATCTTACAAAGTTAATATGAATGAACCAAAATATGATACTAATCAAATAGTGAATATGTAAGTGCCACAATGAGTTGTATTACATAATGTACCATGCAAAAAATATTAGATTCACAAAGCCTCTAGTGCTTCTTATTGAGAAGTTGATTGAGTGTCAACTCATATCTCTTCCTATACTTATAGAGGTTAATATGAGTAAACCTCTTCCATGAAGATATGATGCGAATGCATATTTTGATTTTTACTAGGGCCATATATATTCTACTTATAATTCTTTTTCATTTTTCCTTGAGATTTAAACTTTAATATTTATACAATTCCCAACAAGTTACACTTCATGGGCCTCTTACCATGAGTTTTGGATCACATCCAAGGAATCATCATAATTAGAAAATGTTCAATAATCTATTAAAAGACCATACAATGAAAATTACAAAAGTTCAAATATAGAAATATAACTAAAATTATCATCATGGAAATTTAGAACTGATGGTAATGATTTAGAAATAATAGGATCTTGCATAATAAGTGGAGTTTCATCCATAATTTTTAAATATGTAAAATTAATATTATCTTTAGGAGAAACAAGTGGTGGTGTTATAAATGATAATGCATTATCACTAGGAATACTAGGCATACATGGAATAGATGGTGTCTTTATAACATATATTCCCACTTTAAATTTTTATTTAATTTCTAAGCCTAAAATTTCTTTTGGTCACTTCTAAATTTTTAGCACCATTCTAATCACTAGGATAAACCCTGATCAACCGTAGTTGAGATCTTTATCTAACGAATACATATGCATATTTTTTGAAACCAAGGGAGTTGTAGCTTTGATGTAGAGATTTTTCTAAAAGGTTAGATCTTTACATGAAGAATGCAAGCTATCATAGACTAATAAATTGCATGGTGATTAATCCTGATAGGTTTGCAGATACATTTACTTTAAAATGAACTTATTTTGATATTATCATGGGTTTAGAGTAACTAGTTTGAACTTAAGATTTACAATATTTTGCTTCATATAACCCCTCTTACTAATATATACATACACACCCATACATGATGCGCGCATGCGTGCACACACACACACACACACACACACACACACACACACACACACACACACACACACACACAAAAATATTAGTTATTATATAAATATTGTATAATATATCATAATATTGTTATATATTAAACACTAATTATATAATATATATATATATTATATTTTGTAAAATATATTTTAATATTAATAATTATTATATTATTTAATATTATGTTAATATAGTTTATAAACACATATTATATATTTTAATACATCTATATATTGTTAAGATTACAAAAATAATATTATATACAAATATAATTATTATGTTATTATAAAACTATTATATTATCTTATTTTGAAAATATATTATATTATCTCAAAGTAAAGTATTGTAATACTATATTATTTCAGTATTGTATTATAGATTATTTTATATTATATAAATTACTATATTAAAATACTATCCTAAATTTGTCCACTGTATTATATATTAATTTCAATAAATAATACTATAAAATATATTATATTATAAGAAATCATTATATATATATTTTTGAAAATATATAATATTATATCTAGAAAACATGTCAATTTAGGGATTGAGATAGATTACTTCAATGACCAACTCTATCAAACATTAATGTTTATTAGGCATTAATGCATGTTACTTTGCTTCTTAGTATAATTTATTGTTCACCCCTTTATGACTTTCCAATTTTAACAAATTTCCATTTTAAATTGGGTAAATTTTAACGTGATGGGATTGGTAGATCAAATTTACAAGTACAAAATATTTACCTTGACTAACGTTTCATTAATAGCCTAAAAGATATTATAATATTAAAGTTGTGTTCCATACATACCCTATAGGATTGTATAAAATATTTTTTGACTTGTTCATTTATTTATTATAATTTCATGAGATTCAATGATACAAAATTAATTCATTTCCTACTTAATTTATATGTAGAATGTAAAATTTCAAATCACAAATCATGAAGCATTAAATTTGTAGTTACAGACAACACTTGGCAGGATAGTGGTAAGTAAAGTAGATGGATTTGGTAGATTTTAGTTGTTTTCCATTAGACAAGGGTATTTAATATTTTTTAAAATATATTGTTTATGTATTTATAGTAAGTGTCCTACGAAGTCCCAGTTGTCAATCATGAACATACTCGATTACTTAAAATTTATGCATACTAAAATTCATTAGTATGACTTGGTTATCATTATTAATTCAATTTATTTGGATGGTTTTAAAGTAATGAGAGTGATTAAATTTGTGCTATTTTAAATATTAATATTTACATTCTATAATAGTTTTCCATGTCAACAAATATTTAGTCTAATTTAGTATTTAATAAAGCGGATCATGATTGGACATATGATGATGAATAGTGAGATTATTAAATGTTTTTCTACATAATTTAGATAGTTTATGGACTATTTATATATAGTAAAAAGGTTTTTAAAAATAAATTTTCTATTCAAATTATAAAATAAAATATCCTTATCTTAATTGACTTGTCCAAAGTATACAATAAAATGACAATCATATTTCAATTAACTATGATATATTTGGAGATGCAAATTCGAGTTAGTCCTGCATATAATCCTACCATTTTGGTAAATTTATTTTGGCACTAATTAATCTCTATTATATTTTGTTTATGGTTATTTTATTTCTCTATTCAAATCCTTTGGTTCATTTGGAAACAAAGGAATTTGGATGATTTCTAGTTTAAGATCAGATTGCTTATTAACTTTAATTTTGAAGTCACTATGAGATGTGTTTCTTGATAGATGTTTTTTACATATGAAGGTGATGCAAAGTGATTTGGATAAGTTGTTGAAAATAGGGATGATGAAAGCTTATTCTAGGTATCTATTGGGTTGATTCTTTAGTTTCTAACAAGAATGGATGTTTTATATTGTAATAACATTCTAAGACTTGTTTTTTAACTATATATTATGACCTTGTTTGCAGTTTTTTGGTAATTTGTAGTGATAGATGTATATGGACTTTGTCCACATTATTCTAATATAAAAAAATACATTATTAATATTATTTTAATTTATCATATTTTTAAATTTTGATTTTAATTTTATATAAGCCCCAAAATAGAATTAAAATTTTGAGATAGTAAGGGTAATTTAGCCCTAATTAAATGTTTTTATCAATAATTTAAAAGTAAATATAAGTAGGTCTAAATAAATGTAATTACATGTCAACATATAATGTACTAAAAAAATTATTTTTAGTCATCCTCTATTTATACCATTGAGATTTAAGTGATGAGTTTTTTTGGTATATTAAGTTGTCACTTCATCTAAAAATTTAACATTGAGTGCCAATTTTTGTTTGGCTCTAGAATAATATATCACATTATTTATGTTGGTTGGATAGATCATAACCATATCATCCCTCTATTAATCCATTTTTTCAATATGTAATTTTATCAAAACATATGTTCCAATGATTTTGTTGATCTACCTAAACTTATATCCATATTATACTAGCAAAACACATGTCTCTTAATACCTTTTCTAAGGTCATTAATTAAAAAATTTGATAGTCATTCAAATTTTATGTCTATATTAATTGACCGAATTCAAAAATTTAAGTTTATATGATATGTTAAATAATTTGAGCCCCATAATTGATTTCCTTTGATAATTTCAAAATTTTCACTTCAAACTATATCAACTCAACATTCCTTTTTTTATAAACATAAAATCTAAGTATTTACTTAGTGAAAATAGGACATGTAATTTTTACATTGAATATGTCAATGACATATTAACAATTTACACTTTCATTGAAATCATTTTGGATCTAGATGGTCTTGACTTCAAACTATTTTGGATTTATACTATTATGTTTTTGGAATGTGTTCACTTAGTATACATTTTTTAATTAATAATTTAAGGAATAATACATGAAAAAAAAATTATTATAGTTTTATTTTAAATTAAAAAATTAATAATATAATATTTTATTTGAAACTATTTATTACACTATATAAATAATGGCTCATATTGGCCACACCTTGTATAGAGAGATCCCATTCATTGATGGATATGTTGATTGGGAGAAAATAAATGAAGAATGTGTTGTACGTACAATCCACTGAGAGGGGGGGTGAATAAATGGTGGCAAACAATCCAATTTAATTTCCAAACCCTTGTAAATACTTAAGCATTCATTAAAAACATTTATGAAGCATACAGATCATTCATAATAGAGAGCAATGAACATAATGAAAGATCACATACACAACACAGGATCTATGTGGGAAACCCTCTTGGGGAATAAAACCCACTCTCATGCATGTAAAAACATAGAATGATATCCTATAATATGATCACAAATAAGAGACTAATCAAGTCCTTCTGATCAGGAACCTTGGTCAAGTCCTTCTAACCTAAGGCCTTTAGTGAAACAATAGTTCCACAAGGAGTAACTACCCTTAAGATGATCAAGTCCTTATAACCACCTTTTTAATTAAGTCATTCTAATGTATAACCTTGATCAAGTACTTTTGACCAAAGGTCTTTAGTTAAACTTTGTTTTACAAGGAGCAACTTCACCTAAGGTATATCAAGTCCTTTAGACCCTCCTTGAAAAGAACACTTCTACTTTAGAACTGATGTCTTCAACACTTGATGATGGACCTCTGATTATCTAAAAATTTCAAAAACTCTCTCTATAACTCATATAGTATTCTCACATAGGCATGCCACCATATCTCTAATTCTTTGCTCAAATATACCTCATATGCACACTTACATCTCTTTGCACAACTTCAAACTACAAGAACACTATAATTTCATCATAAACATGACCTACAGATCATACACATAGTCCTTAATCTTCTTTACTCATCAACCCAATAGATGGGCATTCTTAATCTCCTTTAATTTTCTTCCCTCTCTAACTCTCTCTCATATAATTCTCTTCATGTCTCTCACCATTCTCTCTAAACTCTTCCAAAACCTCTTGATTACAAAAAGTTAAAAATAATCATTTTGATTTCACTATTTATAGATCATAATTGATAATCAATACCTTAGTCATACATTAGGCATGCCTTGTCCCTTAAGTAATCTCTCACATGAATACATAAACATCTATGGGTCACTTTTAAGAAGCTACACCTTTTAATAAGGCCCTTGTAGCCCTTATAGGTCTCATGGAGACCTATTCACCCATTTATCACTTTAATAAACATAGGAACACTTCAAAATTCATATTTACACTCCTTATAGTCCTTAGGAAATCCTAAAATTATTACAAGAACTCATGCTCACCTCTGCATGTGCTCAATTAACTCAAACAAAGACCTTATACATAGAAACACCATACCAAACATACAATCAACTTATTAAGAATTGTTCATACTCAATATAGATTTACCACACCTTAAAAATAACCACAATTAATCCTCATGGATTATATGACACTCCTCAATAGTATTTTCACCATGAAACATCAAAATAACATCGATATAGGCTCAGTTGTCCTTCTCAGGTGAATTGCAGAACAAACACAAACACACACCCACTTCTAGGCTTAATATCTTTGGCTACACACACACACACACACACACACACACACACATATTCAAATCCATATTTTTAGATGTTCCTTGGATTTCTCTATCACTTTGGTTTTTACTACATGGACAAATTCATGTTCTATCAAAAAATGTGGATAAAATACATAGCTCTAATTTTTCCCTTTGTTAAATTCAAATATTTGAGTTTAAATGATCACAATTAAAATCCAAACACAATGCTCACATCTTGTATCCTCTCAAATTTGGATCAATCATGTAAAATTGATTTTGTTTAATCTTTAACACATAGAATTCCAATTCTAGATGTTAAACTTCAATCACTTTGACCTCATCTCATGCAATCTTGAAATGTTGACTCAACATGCTCTGTCGATCTCTATGGATCAACTAGGTTTTTAACTATAAATGATCACCATTCAATCAATATATATGAACACCCACTCACCATTATATCCTTATCATGTACCTTTTCTTATTTATTAAACAACATGCACTTGTCCTCATCTTTCTACTTCTAAACTTCTTAGGGCAAACATGCTCCATCAATCTTGATCGAAATTTAACATGTGTAGAAATGACTAAGTATGGGAATCATTGAAATATCCTTGGAAGGACAACTTTACATAGTCATAACTTTTTCCTTGCTCACTCTCATGTCCCATAAATTGAAACATATTTTCTCCCTTCAAAGATTAATCCAACCATGTATCAAACCACTTCTAAAACCTTTTCTCATGTGAGATATAAAACCATTAAAATGCCTTCTCAAAACATTTTTTCACATAGCCAAATATGCTTATAATTTGTTTGGGAGACCAACTTTGCTCATGCATAACATTTACCACACTTTAGTGCATGATCTAAAATTTAGTAAAAACAAACTAGGATCAAAATTGAACAAACCCATATGATCAGTTTGACTTGATACCTTCACATGTGTAACATATATTACCATAAAAATTCCTAATCAACTTTTCTTATCATACACAAATATTGGCCAAGAAACACAATCAAGCTACCTAAGAGCCCAAATTTGCATATGAATATCTTTTGATGTGCTTTGTTGCATGATTTAAAAATTATCACAAATAAACTAGGCATAAAAATGAATAAACACATATGATCACCTTATCCTAAAACATCCACATGTGTGAGATATAACTTGATAAATATTATCACTCACCTCTTTCTATCCACATGCAAATTTGGCTATGGGAAAACAATGAATTCTAACTGAGAAGATAGATTTGCACCCGCATATATTTGACCATGATTTGATGCATGACTTGAGATTTAGTGTATATCAACTAGGTAATAATGTGATCATAACCATGTGACCAACTTCCCTTTACACATTACCATGTGGTAATGGTGATGTCATCAAACTGCCTACTCAAATTTTCTACCAATCGACCCAAAAAGTATAGATGAGACCTATGGACTATTAGATGAATTCCAATTATGCACATAAGCTCTCCTAATTTAGGAAATAGTTCAGGTGATAATGATACACCAATTGATGATGAAAGTTTTGGGAAATATAACTTTTGCACCATAACTATGATTGACTCCCCATTTGAACCATTGAAAATATAAGAATGAGGAGAATACGATCACATGGCACAAAGGTTTGCTTAGTGGTTTTTGACCCTCAAAAACTCAATGGAAGTACCCAAAATTTAAATTTTATAGTGCAATCTAAAAATGGTAATTTTTTAAAATAGTAATTTCTCAAATTTTGTACTATTGTAAATCATGGAAGTCAAACCACTTAATCTCCCTTGAGATTGGTGACCTTACACATCCTCTTCATACCTTGAAAATGTGTATAAATGAAGATGTAACCTAAAATGGAAATCAAACATCTCTTGCCAGAGATAAGCATATGGTTGTAATACAATCTTGAGTAATAAAACATCTCTTCTCAGAGAAATCATTGTTACTATGTTATTTTCATGTTCTTGAAATATCTGTTAATCAAAACTTCTAAGTTTTGGATCAGTGGTATCAGATCAGTTTGTCTTGAGAGTGTATGATCCTAAGGATGAGGTCAGGCTATAAGAACCTTGGGTGGAAAACAATGGAGCTTCTAAACTATCCACCTATTCACTCCAAATGACTTAAAATGGTGGATGACACCTAGACATCCAATCCCTTCAAGGAAATGGTGAATGAATCTCTCCAATGGCAATAAGAATAGATGCTACAATAATTCACCCAAAATTTTCAACAAATCTTGATGGGAAATACTAATTTCTCATTTGTACTTCCTAGGTCCTCATCCATGGAACATCTTTTCAGTGCCCCAACACCCTTCAAAGTTTAGGTGAATTTTGATATCCCTACATTTGAAGGAAAAACAAATATTGTTGTAGTAAAAAATTGGTTCGATCAATTGTCTTCCTACTTTTCTATAAATAAATTCACCAATGGAGAAAAGATCAATTTTGCTCTTTTGAAATCATCATTGCCTATGAAAAATTGGTGTGAAGTGTACAAAAAGAGGTTCAGTATAGATGACATTGGCCTTGAGGTGGAACCTACCTACGATGATTTCATGGAAGTAATAAAGGAATAATACTATCCCATTGGAACATATGATGATCTATACATATAGTGGCAACAAATTTGCCAAGGTAAGGACCAATCTATTCAAGATTACACTAAAAATTTTCATTCTCTGCCTATGAGATTGGGCATCCAAGAAAGTGAGAAACATAAGAATCTAAAATATCATGGTGGAATATAATGGTACATATAGGGAGAAATGTAACTCTTCAATTTGGAAACCCTCGGTGAGGCATACAAGTTCACAGTGATGATTGAGGAAAAGCATGGAAGAAAAAATATGAAGAGTCAGCCTTCAAAATGGAAAAGTGATAAGGAAGGTTAAACACGAGGCCAAAATTAGATGCAAAATAAGTTTTAAGATAAGAAACCCTAGAAGGAGAAGATTGGAAAATGGTGTGATTACCAAAAAACTAGAACTCACTCCAAAGAAGAATTTCTAGCCATCAAGTCAATACTTTTTGAGTCACAATACTTGACATCTACTACTCTATCTCATACACAACCTACAGTCAAAGAGGACAAAGAAGAGATTTTAGATGCTAAGCTTGATACCATCATTTCTTCATCACAGACCCATGATGAAAGGATAGATGACAAGGAAAGGTTGTTTCACTCCAAATTATGGGTAAAAGGTAAGCCTCTACATTTCATTATTAATAGTGGGAGTCAAAAGAATTTAATCTCTACTAAAATTGTGAAAAGTCTAAATCTATCCATGAAGCCTCACATAAAGGCATACGGTATTGGATGGTTGAGCCCAGGGAGAGACCTTTGTGTCACTCATCAGTGTCTTCTTTCATATTCAATAAAACATTTCCAAGATTAAGTCTTGTGTGATATGGTCAATCTAGATGTTTTTGATGTGTTCTTTGATTAGCCATTCATGTATGATTGACATAGCATCTATGTATCATGAACCCAAAGAATCACCTTCACTCTTAAAATGTGATGTTATAGGGTACCGGAGGTACCACCTCCCACATCTATCTCCCTAATTAGTGACAAGCAATGTGATATATTGGTTGAGAAGATAAAGCAATTCATTCTCATGGTGGTCAAACCAAAAAAATCCAAGAAAGCTGATGTTACAATCTTGACTAAATAATCAACATAATAACAAAAGTAGATGGGAAAAATCATAAGAGAATATGATGACTTACTCAAGTCACCCATGGGAGTTCCACTTCACTTCCAAGTAGAACATTCTATCAATTTGATCTCAAGATCATCTTTGCCTAATAGTCCTATGTATCATATATCAGTTTTGGAGAATGATGAGATAAAAAGGAAGATTAGGGAATTGATTCAAAAGGGTCACATCAAGCCAAGCTCTCCACCCTATGGCAACCCAATTTTCATAGCACCAAAGAAAGATGGAACGTGGAGGCTTTTCATTGACTATTGAGCCCTAAATAAAATCACAATGAATAATTACTACCCCTTTCCAGGATTGATGACCTACTAGACAAACTCTATGGTGAAAATTTCTTCACCAAAATTGATCTCAAATTTGGCTATCACCAAATTCCCATCGATCCCACTGATGTCTGGAAGACTACATTTGAATCTAAGTAGGGGCTCTTTGAATGGTTGGTTACACCGTTTGGCTTGACTAACACACATGTAACCTTTATGAGGATGATGGATGACATATTTTGACCCTTCACCAACTCATTCATGGTTTTCTACCTGAATGACATACTCATCTATAGAAAAACATGGGAGAAACATCTACAACATGTTCATAAATTATTTCAAACTCTTTAAGAGAACAAGTTGTATGCGAATCTCAAAAAATGCACTTTCAAGATGAAAATAATTTAGTACTTGGGGTACATTGTCAATGAGGAAGGGGTCTATATCAATCTAGATAATATTTAGGTTATTTGAGAATGGCCTACACCAAGGACCCTCATAGAATTTTGTAGCTTCTTGGTTCTTGTAAATTTCTATCAAATGTTTGTTCTTGGATTCTCACATGTTTCTTGGCTAATAACCCATATTACTAAAGGAGGAGCTAAAGCTACATTTTAGTGTGGAAAAATACAACAAAGAGCATTTGATAATTTGAAGAACAAACTTTTCTGAGCCCCTATTTTTGCTTTGCCATATTTGCAACAGCCTTTCAAGTTGATAATAGATGCATCTGAATATGCCATGGGAGCTATCATCATGCAACATGGCCATCCTATTGCATATCATAGTGAAACTTTAATTGATATAATCAAGAAATAACTGACATATGACAAGGAGATATATGTCATTGTGTAAGCTTGAAAATAATAGAAACACTACATCTTGGGGAAATAGATAGTCATCCACACTGACCATAGACCATTGGAATTCATCCAGATGCAAAGCAAAATATTAAATGATAATCACCAAAATTGGTCCACATATCTACAATAATTCCATATGATAATCAAACACAAAAATGGGAGCTCAAATACAACTATAAATTGTATAAGCTGTTCAACAATTACTACACTCATAATAATTCTTGACCTATGCAGACATGAGACTACCACTTGGGGTGCTCTGTATGAAGTAGATCCTACCTTTTCTAATATATATCAGGTGCTTGTAGAAAGTAAACATGTTTCTAATTCTTATTTACAAGATAATTTCCTCTATCACATGGGGCACATCTATGTTCCAACTGTAAATTAATAGAAGATGATATGGGAAGCACATTTCAGTAGGACAATTGGACACTTTGGTGTAGTCAAGACAATTTTAGTTCTTTAAAAACACTTTTACTATCCCCATATACATAAGGATATGGAATAGTACCTCAAATATTACACTTGATGTGTGATAGTCAAGCCAATAAATAAGAAGTAAGGATTGTACATGCCATTTCCAGAACCATCCAGGCCTTGGGAATCTATCTCAATGGATTTTCTCTTAGTTTTACACACTTCAAAACATGGCAAGGATTGTATTTTTGTTATATTTGATCATTTTTCAGAAATGGCTATCATGATTGGTTTTAAGAAAAAATTATCTTCTGAAGAAACTAGTCAGCTATATTTTAGTCATGTATGGCTCCATTTTGGTCTCCCAAAGTCCATTTTCTTATATAGAGATATTAGGTTCCTGAGCATCTTCGAGTCCACTCTATGGAAGATGGTGGATACCAAATTGATGAAGTCCATAGCCTTCCATCCATAGACTAATGGTTACATAAAAGTGGTGAACTACTTGATTGTTCACATGATTTAGATGTATCACTCTAAACATCCATGCACACGGGATGAGGGTCTTATTTTCATACAACATGGATATAATTATGACATACACAACTTGACTAAGCATAGTCCGTTCCAAGTATGCTTCAAGTTCCAACCCATGACACCAATCGATATATCCATTCCATTATCCACTATGGAATACACACCTCATGGGAGATCTGAAGTAGCAAAAGTAACAAAGTTCATTGAACAAATGTAACACATCCATTATTAGGTTCATGAATTCTTGGAGAAGATGAATCAGAAGTATAAGCAATGCCATGAAAAATATAGGATTCTTACCATTTTTTTGTGGGTGACAAGGTTTTTTTGTGGATTCAAAAGGAATGACTTGCAAGCCCACACAAAAAAAATTGGACTCTATGATATGTTCCCTACACCATCACTAGAAAATTTAGAGAAAGTGCTTTTGAGTTAAACCTACTAACCTACCTTGGTCTACATCCAATATTTAATGTGGATCTCCTCAAACCATATCATCCACCTCTATTAGACACTTTATTTATATCATAGCAATTGGACATTAATGAGCTTGATCCATAGAGTTTTTCTCTTGTGAAGGAGGATCATGTTGTGGACACCTAGATGAAGACAACAAGAGGATGCTCTATTCCTTTTTATCAAGTGGTCAAAAGGGGTCAACTTAGCCACCAAGGTGAGTGGCTCATAGAGAATCAAATTAAGACACAACTACCACACCTAATGAGTAATATTAATGCAATGGGGACAATTTCTTCTCAAGGAAGGAGGAATGATCTAGGTAATAATTCAGGTGACAGTTCTACCTGAATTGTTGATGGAACTTCTGGTAGCCATAACTTTTACACCATAGCTTCGATTGACTCCCCATTTGAACCATTGGAAAGATAATAATGAGGAGAATGTGGTGTGATGGAACAGAGATCTAATCAATGGTTTTTGAACCCAAAAACTCAAATTTAAGTACCCTAAATTTCAATTTTAGTAGTGCAGTCTTAAAATAGTAAGTTTTTAAAAATAGTAATTCCTCAAATTCTCTATTGTTGTAAATCATGGAATTCAAACCACTTAATCTCACTCAATATTTGTGACCTTCCACATCCTCATCATACCTTAAAAATGTGTATAAATTAATATATAACCCAAAATGTAAATTAGACATCTCTTCCTAGAGATAAGCATATGGTTGTATTATAATCTTGAGTAATAAAACATCTCTTCTCAGAGAAATCATTGTTACTATGTTATTTTCATGTTCTTGAAATATCTATCAATCAAAACTTCTAATATTTGGATCATCTCCAATCATATAAAACCTCTTATAGGACCACTTTAACATTCTCAAAACTTTATACTCATCCCTAAACATTTCTAACCATGTCAAAACTAAAGATCAACTAAGCCAGCTTCAAGCACACCTGGATAAACACATTACACACCTTGTCATTATTACTTAGGCTATCAAATAACTTCATCCACTCATAAGGAAACATCCATGACATAACCATGAAATCATTGAAAACTCTCCAATAATCTCCCCCTTTGTATTTATGTCAACAAACATCATATATATCAATATACAACTCACCTTCTCTTTCTTCAAGAACTCCCACAATAAGAACTTTCTGCCACTTTGATACAATGAAAAAGTGAGAACTAACTAATCCTAAAGACCTAAAAATACTATCAAATAGGAAAGGAACATATTATAAAGATGATACAAACCCCCCTTACCTTGAGCCTACTTTAGCTTGCCTTGACAACATTATCTTGCTTTATGCCAACACTCTCTTCAATCAAGCACTGCAACCAATGAATAAATAATGCAAAAAACACTAAAAATTGATGGAAATTACAAATTAACATATAATATGAACTCCCCCTAAGATTTTTGAGCCATTTTACCTTTTGAGCATCTTCAGATCTATACACTCCATAAATAACCACCATACAAGCTTAATAGCCTTCTCTCTCAAGACACTTCCATGACTACTAATAGAGCATCATACCACTCATCAATTAGGAAATATGTTCTAAATCATCTTGAGAACTCACCTTGAAGCATTCATGATTTGTTTTTTTTCTTAAGATTAACTAAACAAAAACACTCTTCTTAATAGACCTATTTAGTCCTATTATATCCCTACTTGGAACTTTTAGAGCCCAAAAATTCTAGTAGAGACACATTTCAGACACAAAATTCATATCTAGATCACTCTCATATTCCCCCTCAAGCATGCCAATTTTCATCACTAGGCTCATCTTTGACAACATACTTCCTTCATAAACTTACTAGCCAATTATCCCTTCATATTGACATAACAAAGAATAACTTGAGAAACACAAACCTTCAAATCTTTATGAATCTTGATTTAACAGCCAAATTATCCCATTCAACCTATTAATAAGCCTAAAATCTAAACTCATAATGGAAACCACTTTTCTATCAAAGCCCAAAACCCTAGAATCTCAAAACAAACAAAGTCAACACAACACTTTCTAGTCAACATCCACCTCTGAAACTTCATGTACACTTGGAAAAAACCATTACACACTTATTGACTACGATTTGAAATTACACACCATTGGGAACATTAACTTCCTATAACCCATTTTAGGACCTTGACAAATCACAAATCCTCCTTTGCCATCTGGGAACCTTCAATTTGACCCTATAAACTGTTCTAACTAAAAAACACCACAGTAACACTTACTTGTCCACTTGAAATGAATCTCTTAAGAAGAATAAATAGAGACACCCTCTATACCTCAATGCTCTAAAATAGAAAAAAATCCTCATATTCCTTCTCCTCTTTTCTCAATTTATAATTATAATTCTTCTTCTTCTTTGACTTTAGAGAAATAACTTCCTCAACTACTAAAGCATTCTTGCTTTCTTCTATGATTGCATTATCAATAAATGGAGATAACATAGAGTCATGGCATACCTTTTCATCTGAATAATCTTCCTTTCAGCTTAGATTCTCATCACTAGGTACTTATTCAACAATATCAGGATGTTCACTTGGATCCATACATACCTTAGAACTAGCTTCAACCAACACCTTGGTATTTTCTTTGAGCTTGATCACTTTATTCTCAATATGATAATATAATGATATCCCTTGGCATTATTCAAATTCTAAATCATTTTCCACCATATCAAACATATTACTTAGACCTGCATACTCATCATGATTGATACTTATCACCTTTGGTTTCCATGAGTTAACTTGCCTTCTTCCTTGCATTCTTAGAGCCTGATTGAACCTATTCTAAATTTTAGTCCTTTGCTTTCATATCCTATCAATGTGACCTCTCTATTCACAATTGAAGCATACCATACTTTTTTAAGAAGATATTTTTACCTTTCTAGATTTGGACAAAATCTTGTAATTTGTCCTATGTCATAACAACTATAGAACTCAACATTTATTGAAGGAAAATCAGCTTGTCTTACCTTAAATGGAAAATATTTTTCAAAGTGTCCCACATCATGATAATTAAAACACTCAACCTTGTTTACACCTTTTGATTCATGACCTCTATCATAGTTCTTTACAAACTCATTCTTAACAAGGCTTCTACATTTTTTAGCTCTATGCCCAAACTAATTACAAGTATAGTAGTAACCATTGAAATTTGCATACCTCATGACATTTGGATATTTGATATAATTTGTCTTCAAAGGTTGATCCACATTGTTCACATTAGTATTTATCTTGTCTTGAGTTGTAGTCTTTGGTTCTTCTTTGTATATAAGACTAGTCTTATCACTTGCATTATTTTTATCATTCATAATGGTTTTTAGATCACTTGAGCTCTTTTCAAATCTCACAAATGACATTACCTTACTACATACCTTATCTAACTCAAATTTCAATGACTCATTTTCAATTACATACCTTGCACATTCATCTTCTTTAGCTTTTAGGCTTGCAGACATAATTTCCAATTGATAAATGAGATGCTTGATCATATCTTCATGCTCCTTAGTGTCTTCATTCATTTTTTCCTCATACATGTTGAATTTATTATCATAGTCCTTGAGTTTAGATTTCATTTTCTTATTGATCTTATTCTCAATCTTTAGTTATTTAAGAGCATTTATTAGTACAAGCTCATAGTCCACCTCATCTTCATCATTATTTAAATCACTCTTAGTAGACTCCTAATGTGAGCAACTTCATTCCTTAGCTATTAATAGAGATTCATCTTCAATAGGACCATGATCTTCATAATCATATTCTATGTCATTGTCTTCACTCTCATCTTATGAGCTACAATCTTATTTGGTGTAGAGACTCTTCTTATCTTTGGAATACTTCTTATTATCAAACCTTATAAATATATTTTTTTATAATACTTGAATGATCTCTTACCATAATCATGACCTTGATCATTCTCTTCATCAATATCCTTCTTGTACTTATGAGGGAACTTATTATCAAAATGTCCTACCTCTCCACAATTGAAGCATTTGAAAGGTATCTTACCCTTGTACTTGCCTAAATATGGTTTTAATTTCCTTATAAACAAATCAATTAGTTCATCCTCATCAATATCAGAAATGTCATCTTCTTTAGGTTTCTTACCTAGAAATCATTTTTAGGCTTCATCTCTATTTTGAATGTTACTTCCTTTGGTGTTATATCATCATTTATTCTCATCTCATATACAGTAAGGGTGCCATGCAATTGGTCCTTATTCAACTAAGTAAGATCATGAATTGAAGGGATAGAGACCTTAATACCTTTTAAACTATAGTAGCCTCTTCAAGGTTCTCACCAAGACCTCTAATGGTGTTTACAATCTCATCAACTCTCTATAGAAAGGATGCCACAGAATATTCTTCTTTCATTTTGAGGCTCTCAAATTATCTTCGATGAGTCTGTAACTTTGCCAACTTAACCTTTGAATCTCCTTCAAAAATAGTCTTCAATTTATCCCATATTTACTATTTCCTTGGCATATATTCAATGAATTACTTTAGTGAACTCAGTTTCTATAAGACCACAAATGATGGCATTCATTACCTTAGAGTTGTTCTCAAACAAATTCTTGTCGGTAACACTAGATGGAGGAATGGTAAGAGCAATAAAACCATCCAAAATATATTTCCATACATCAAATCCTAGGGACATAATGTATGTCTTCAGCCTATCACTCCATAATGCATAATTAGATCCATTAAACATCAATTCTTTCTTAGTAGAGAAACCACCTTGCACATTCTAACTAGCCATTGTACTTTGGATCACCTTCAAGCTATCAAACCTTTCCCAAAGGACCTTTCTCTAATATCGATTGTTAGAGGTAAAATATACTAAGAGGGGGTGAATTAGTTTTGAAAAACAATCCAATTTAATTTCCAAAATATTAAAAATACTTATGCATTAAATAAAAACATTCATGAAGCATACAAATCATTCATAGAAGAGAATAATGAACATAAGGCAAGATCACATACACAATACAAGATCTATGTGGAAAACCCTCTTGGGGAATAAAACCCACTCTTAATCCTACAAACACATGGACTATTGTCATATAAAATTATCACAAACAAAAGATTGATCAAGTATTTCTAACATAAGGCGTTTAGTGAAACAATAATTCCATAAGGATCACCTACCCTTAAGTTGATCAAGTCATTCTAACCACCTGTTTGGTCATGTCCTTCTGACCAAAGGTTTTTAGTGAAACCCTATTTCACAAGGAGTAACTACCCCTAAGGAAGATTAAGTCCTTTAGATCCTCCATAAAAAGAACACGTTTACCTTAGAAATGATGTATTCAACACCTAATAATAGAACTCTAATTATCTAAAAACTACACAAACTCTCTCTCTAACTCATACATGCCTCTCACATAGTCATTCCATAATTTTTTTCCTTCTTTACTCAAATAGACCTCATATGCACACTTAGATCTCTTTGCCTAACTTCAAATTATAAGAACACTATACTATCATCAAAAACATGACCTATATATCATACAAATAGTATTTAATATTCTCTTCTCATGATCCCAAAAACTAGGCATTCTTACTCTCGTCTACTTTCCTTAGCTTTCCAACTCTCTCTCATACAAGTCTATTCAAGTCTCTCACCAATCTTTCTCAACTCTTCCAAATCCTATCACTTACAAAAATCTATAAAACTCCATCTTTGATTTGATTATTTATAGAGCATACTTGATAATCAACACCTTGGTTAGAAATTAGGCATGCCTTATCCCTTAAGGCACCTCTCAAATGAAGACATATCACAATGTATTCTTCATAGGTTGGCCATATCATCTATGGGTCACCTTTAAGCAACTACACCTTTTAATAATGCCCTTATATTCCTTATAGGTATCATGGAGACCTATTCACCCATTTATCACTTTAATAAACATAGGCCCACTTCCAAATACATAGGTCCACTCATTATTGTCCCCTAGAACATCCTCAAATGATTAAAATAACTAATGCTCACCTCTACATATGATCAATAACTCAAATTATACCTTATACATAGGAACACCATTACCAAACATACAATCAACTTATTAATCATTTTTTATACTCAAGATAGATTGATCACACCTCCAAAATACTCATAGAGCATCCTCATGGAGTCTACAATAATCCCCAATAGCTAATTCACCATGAAACTATTAGGAATTTAGAGCACAGATTAATACTAATGAAATAAATATGGAAATAAAATATATAAAACTCAACACAATATAGATAAATTCAATGTGGTTCACCCAATAAGGTCTATGTCCACACAAAAATAGTCAATCCTTAATATTATTTAGTCCAACAAATGAAGGGGAAAACATGTAATACATCCACTGCAATATTCTCTCCACTCACATACAATATGCCACCATAAGTACAATGCCCTCATATCAAAAGGAGGGTTACATATAGGTACAAAATGCACAAACATAATTTATATCATTAGATCTTCAACCTAATAGTGAATGGTCCAGATTTATTATGAAATTACAATATTTTAAAATACATTTTTAACTAAATTTTGCTTTAGGGGTGTTTTCCCCAAACTCTCACCAAGGGGGTTGACCCCATTGGTGATCATAGTGGGGAGGCATTTCCCCTCACACCCCCTAATGGGAACTAGGAATTATAATAAGATTAGGCTCTACCATCCAATAATATCCCACTTCGAGATTGATTGTTGTAACTCCACCACTAGAACTCTTCCTTAGAATTTTCTTTGAAATTTGACCCTAACATGTTTCTCATCTTCCTTGTTATCCTTGAAGACCTATTGAAGCTAAAAAAGCCTCTCCATCTTCTTCTTTATGACTATTTTTGTTAGCATATCTACATGATTTTGACTTATATGGATCTTTTCCAACTTCAATTGACCATCTTCCAAAATTGAATGAATGAAGTGATACCTGAGTTGTATATGTCTAGTTCTTAAGTGGAATGTTGAGGTATTTGCTAAAAGTATTTCACTCTGGATATCATTGTAAAACCTTCAATATTCCTACTTATGACTCAACTCTTCTACGAACCATTACATCCATATCATTTCCTTGCTAGTTTCTATAGCTACAACATACTCCTCTATAGTTGACAAAGCAACTATCTTCTATAAGTTTGAAATCTAACTAACTATAGTATCACCAATAGTGAAAACATAATTTATGGTGCAATTCTTACCATCTAAATCTCTATACATGTCTACATCAAAATATCCTTATAAGGTAACATTTGAACCTTCATAGTACAATCGTCTATCAATGGTCTCTCTCAAGTACCTAAGAATCCTCTTGATTGTATCCTAGTGGTTCTTTCCTTGATTATTCATAAACCTACTATCAATTCCAACTGTATGAACAATATCTAGTCTTGTGCACACCATATCATACATTAAAATTCCAACTGCTAAAGCATAGGGCACTTTGGACATATAATTGATTTCTTATTACATTTTAGGATATTATTCCTTACTTAATTTTAAGTTCTATCCCAAGGTGTACTCACTAGTTTTGTATCTTGCATATTGAACCTGACTAAAACCTTTTTGATGTATTCTTCTCGAGACAATGTCAATTTTCTATTCTTTTTTATTTCTTGATAATCTCAGACCAAGGATTTAGTTTACAATACCCAAATCCTTCATTGTAAATGAATCTAATATTTTTATTTTGAGCTTATTTATATCATGCATGTTAGATCCTAGAACAAGCATGCCATATACATATAATAATAAGATAATATAGTTACCATTATCTAATAGCTTAAAGTAAACATAATGGTCAAAATGACATCTAATATAACCTTGTTCTATCATAAACATGTCAAATTTAAAATACCACTATCTTGGATATTGTTTTAGGCCATACAAAATCTTCTTCAACTTGGACACCATTTTATCCTTACCTTTTAATTCATATCCCTATAGCTTCTCCATATATATTTTCTCCTCCAAATCACCATGAAATAAATCAATCTTCACATCTAACTATTCAAGTTGAAAATATTTTACTGCTACCAAAATTAAAACAGTTGTTATGGAAGTCATTTTTACAACTGGAGAAAATATTTTGTCAAAATCAATACCTTTCTTTTGTGCAAACCCCTTTACAAAAAGTCTATCCTTGTACCTATTTTTGCCTCCATCTTCTTCCATCAACCTATAAACCCATTTATTCTACAATGTTATCTTACCTGCAAGCAACTAAACCAAATCCCATGTTTGGTTATGTACCAAGTAGTCCATCTCCTCTATCATGCCTTGATCCCAATTCTTTCTGGTTTCTACCTACATTTTTTCTTCATAGATTTCTAGCTCATCACCATCATTCAAAAATAAATAATAAATTAAAAAAGAGTATCATTTAGGGATTCTACTTGCTCTAGTAGATCTTCTAACTACATTTCTAAGAGTTTAAGGTACTTGTTATTATTTTTGTAGTTGTTACACATTCTGATTTTTTGGCACTTTTGGAATTTCATTTCCTATGATTTCATTAAGTAGTGCATATTATGTATTTGGATTTTCTTGTTTCTTTCCCTGCAACTGATCTCTATATAAAGATCACATCTCTACTCCTAATTATTTTGTAATTTTTAAAATTCCATAAATGGTAACCAAAATCATTAACTCCATATCCAATAAAAGTATATTTTTTGAATTTTGCTTCAAGCTTGGTTCTATTTTATTTATCAATATGGATAAATGTTTCACAATTGAACTATTTAAGAAGCAATAATCTACCTCTTTTCATATCGATGCTTCTTCTAGAATGCCACCATGTAAAGGACTTGAAGGCCTTCTATTTATTTAATTAAATAGTAGTATCCACAATGTCTACCCAAAATTGTAAGGGTAACTATGCGTGAAATCTCATGCTTCTTACATGTTCCATGATTATTTTGTTCATCCTTTAAGACACACCATTTTGTTGTGTTGTTCTTGGAACCATCTTCTTTCTCTAAGTCCCATGGGATGAATAATAATTATCAAACTCCTTACTATAGTATTCACCTCCATTATCTAATTTGACACACTTCAATTTACTTCCTTTCTATTCCTCAACCAAATCTTTCCATTTCTTAAAATTATCAAAAACATTAGATTTTTTTGTATGCAATAAGCCCAAGGTTTTTACGTTGCATCATCAATAAAAGTAACATAATAAGAAGAGACACCAAGAGATGATACCTAAGTCAGTCCCCATACATCTATATGTACAAGCTCTAACTTTTCATCCTTATTTATCTTCCCAACTCTGAGAAATATGATTCTCTTCAATTTTACATACACACAATGCTCATAGAATTCCAAATCCACCTTCTTCAAATCTGTAAAAAAAACCTTTGAGTGGATAACTTGCATCCCCTTCTCACTCATGTGCCCAAGTCTATGGTGACATAATTTTGTATCCACTTTTATAGAAGCTAAAGCAAGAAAAAATTCAATATTACCATTAGATAAATATAATATACCTACCTTATCTCCTTTCTCTATTACCAGTTATCCTTTAGTGATCTTCCATAATTTTTTTACAAATATAACTCTACAGCCCTCACTTCACAACTACCCTGATGAAATTAGATTTCTTCTCAACTTAGGAACATGTCTCACCTCTTTTAGAAACCATTTGTTTTCATTCTATAATTTTATTTTTATCTTACCATTTCTTACAATTTTATAAGGTTCACCATTTCCCAAATAAACCTATCCAAAATCACCTTGAACATAGTCTTTAAAATATTTATTATGGGGTCTAGTATGAAATGAAGCCTTTGAATTCAACACTCAAGAATCATTAATGTTATCTAAATAAAGGATTAAATCATCTTGTAACACATCACCTGCTACATTTTCTTCCTAAATTTTATCTTGTTGTCTATCTCCTTGTTTCCCTTTTTAAAACTAACAATCTTTCTTCAGGTGTCCTTTCTTCCCAAAAATATAGCATACCAACATTCCTATAGATTTTGATCTACCCTTATTATAATCACCATGATTACCTAGCCCCTTTCCTCTATCCTTTTTGTCTTCCCCTATTCTCCATAGTCAAAACATTACCTAATGTCTCACATATGCTTTTCTATTGCATTCCTTGCTAAGAATAACACCAATAACATCATCAAACTTTAAACTATTTGAACCGAAGATAGAATTACTCACAACCATGACCAAGCCATTTTATATTTCTAATAATGAGCACAAAATCAAAAGATCGCTAACCTCATCATCAAAATTTACTCCTATAGAGCTTAACTAATTTAGACTATGTTAAATTCATTTAAATGATCAAAAACAAACCCACCTTCTAAAATTTATAGATTAAATAAATGCTTCATAATGAATACCTTATTGGAGGTTGAGGGTTTTTAATACACTCTATCCAATTCCTTTATCACATCTATTGTTGTCTTTTATTTTGAAATATTGAGGGCCACCAACACTACCAAGCATAGCCATATTTTTCTTAGTGCCTTTCTATCAAGAACCTCCCAATCTTCATCCTTCATAATCATCAGATTCTTTTCTATTCTTCCCAATGGTCTAATATAGATATTCCTCCATTTGCATCTTCCATAGCTAGTAGTTTTGGCAATTGAAATTTTTGACCTTAAACTTGCCTTCTTTCACCATTACTCCCACTTAAAATAGGAACCCTCTTTTCCTATGAGTATACCTACCAAATAAACCTTTGAATCTAATACCAATTATTAGGAATATAGAACACAAATTAATATTAATGAAATAAAGATAGAAATAAAATTCAAAAAACTCAACACAATAGAGACAAATTTAATGTGGTTCACCCAATATAGGCTATGCCCACATATAAATAGCCAGTCCTTATTATTCATTCCAACAAATGAAGGGGAAAAATTGAAATACATCCATTGCAACATTCTCCCTACTAAAATATAGTATGCCACCATAATTATAATATCTATATATCAAAATAAGGTTGACATATAAGGAAAAAATTTACAAACATAATTATTGCCATTAGATATTCAACCTAATAGTGAACGGTCCAAATTTAATATGAAATTTCAATATTTTCAAATATATTTTAAACAAAATTTTACTTCAAGGTAACTACCCCCAAACCCTCACCAGGGGGCTGACCCCCATAGCAACTATAGTTGGGGACATTGCTCCCCCACACCCACGTATCAAGAATCAGACATTATAATAATATCAGGCTCCACCATCTAGTAGAAACATCAAAATAACATCTATATAAGCTTAATTATCCTTTTTGGGTCTCTTACAAACTAATTAAAAACACTTTAAAATCTTGAAATCCATATTTGCAAATCTTCAAATCCATAGTCAACTTATAGGCTCAATCTCTTTCATTGTAAACACTTTCAAATCTTCAAATCCATATTTTTCAAATGTGCCTTGGAGTCCTCTACCACTTTTATTTTTACTACATGGATAAATTCATCTTCTATTATAAAATATCGATAAAATATAGAGCTCTTATTTTTCCCTATGTTAAATTTAAATATTTGAATTCAAATAGTCATAGTTGAACTCTGAACACAATTTTTGCATCACTTGTCCTCTCATATTTATATTACTCTTGAACCATTGATCTTGTTTGATATTTAATTCATAGACCACCAATTCCAAACATTAAACCTTGGTCACTTTGAACTCATCTCATGCAATATTGAAATGTTAACTCAATGTGTTCCATTAATATCTATGGATCAACTAGGTATTTAACTATCAATGCTCACCATTTAATCAATTTGTATGAGCACCCATTTGTCATTCAATCCTTAACTTATACCTTTGCTCAATAATTAAAATTTTTGTACCTATCCTCATCTCATTAATTCCAAACTTCTTGGATTAAATGTGATCTATTGATCTTGTTCAAAACTTAACATGTGTAGAAATGACCAAGTATGGGAACCAATGAAATATGCCTAGAAGGATAAATTTGTATAGTCATAACATTTGCCTTGCTCACTCTCATGTCCTATAAATTATGCCATATGTTCTTCTTTCAAAGAGGAATCTAACCATGATTCAAAATACTCCTAAAAACTTCACATTTGTGAGATATAATGACATTAAAATGCCTTCTCAAAATCTTCTATCATAGAGCCAACTATGCTTAAAAAATTTTTGGGAAACCAAATTTGATCCTACATAACTTCTATCATGCTTCAATGCATGATTTGAAATTTAGCACAAATAAAATAGGATCAAAATTGAACAAACCCATATGATCAGTCTATCTTGATACATTCACATGTGCAAGATATAACACCCACAAAATTCCCACTCATCTTGTCTTTTCACACACAAATTTGGCTAAGGAGAAACATAGTCAAACTGCTTGGGAGCCCAACTTTGCATATGCATATATTTTGATGCACTTTGTCACATGATCTAAAAATTAGTGAAAAGATAATAGGAAAAAAAATGAACAAACCAATATGATCATATTATCCTAACATGTTCAGATGTATGAGATATAAACTTCATCAATATGCTTACTTGTATCTTTCTAGCCACATGCAAATTTGGCTAAGTATGGGAAAATAATGAATTCTAATTAAGAAGATAACTTTGCACCCTCATATATTTGAACATGATTTGATGCATGGCATGATATTTAGTGTATATAAAATAGGGAATAATTTTATTAAAACCATATGACCAACTTCCCTTGACTCATTCCCATGTGGCAATAGTGATGTCATCAAACCACCTACTCATATTTTCTCCCACTGGACCCAAAAAGTCTAGATGAAAGCAATGGACTATAAAATGAATTCAAATTATGCACAAAATATCACAAATCATGTAAATCCTCTTATAATACCCATTATACATGATCAAAACTCCATACTCATCCTTAAACATATCTAACCATGTCAAAACTAAATATCAACCAAGCCAATTTCAAGCACACTAGGACAAGTACAATGCACACTTTGTCATTGTTACTTAGGCTATCAAAGTTCTTCATCCACTCATAAGGACACCTCCATAACATCATTAACAAATCTTGAATATAATGGTTCATAGATACATGTTGTCTATATAAATGCTACGATGGTTTGTGGTCGTTTCATTCGATATCAGGGGCACATGAAGTAGTCAAAATTATATGTTTCTAAACATTTGATTGTAGTTCAAGTGGAACATATAAACAACTCTAAGCATGCATACTAAGTCATTAAAATGTATTTAGAGGTAGAATTATATAAAAAATATGGGCATGGTTTATTTTTGTAAATGCCATATGGATTCTGGTTATTCATATGGTTAGAGGATAGAACCTTATCATGATTCAGAGAGATTTAGTGTATAAAATAGTCAAAATATTTGAACTGGAATTGTGAACGTATTTAAATATTTTTATCAGTATGGATTTACTTATTCTATTTATCACCACTCGAATATGAATAAGGAATTTATTAAAATGACATAAAAATGTTTCATTTTATGAAGAGGTAAAAACTAACCACTCTAGTATTCTTACCATATTGACAATGTTCAAGTATTGTTGTATTATTTGGTGGATGCAGGCACCAGACCAAAAACTAAGCTCGACAGTAGGTTTGGACATCTTGGATATATCATGGGTGATGAAGTAGTTAGAAAGTCACTCTGATAGGTATAACATGTATTATGCAATATTGAGCCACAACATCATATGCCTTTGTGTTATTTCTTTCCATCATTTTGGTCTCACCCCTTTTTTAAAAAGTGTCAAAGTTTTAAAGTATCAAACTCAAAAATATATATCATCCTCATGTAAAAGTATCTAATACGTGTCAAGATTTGTCCTTTTTCTAAAAATGCCATTCACAAAACTACAACATTAGAAAGTTACTCTGATAGGTATAACATGTATTATGCAATATTGAGCCACAACATCATATGCCTTTGTGTTATTTCTTTCCATCATTTTGGTCTCACCCCTTTTTTAAAAAGTGTCAAAGTTTTAAAGTATCAAACTCAAAAATATATATCATCCTCATGTAAAAGTATCTAATACTTGTCAAGATTTGTCCTTTTTCTAAAAATGCCATTCAATAAATTATATTTAAATGTAAAAACATTTAAATATAATTTATTTATTAAAAATATTTGAATATTTAAATATTAATAAAAATAAATAATATTTTTTAAATATAAAATAATTAGAATTTATTTATTAATTATTATTATTATTTAAAAAATTATTTATATTTGTTAATTTACACGATTAAATTGTCTAATAGGTATTTCACTCAATTTTTAGCCCCCCTAGAATATCTTTGAGATAAAAATCACCAATTAAAATACCTATGAGAGTGAGTCACCTTTCTTTAATTTAAACTTGTGACTCTATTAGTGAATTTAAAGACTTATAACACAATAGACATCATGGTCAGATATCTAATATGTTAGAGACCAATATGATGTAGGGGCATCCCATGAGGACCCCAAAAATGAATTTTTTTTGTTTTAAATTGATCTATTAGGTGGTTTATACATGATATAGTTCTTATGAGGTCCATATTTGGAGTCTAGTTGGTTTAAATATGCATAAGAATTGAATTATAAGTTTCCCCCAAAAGTAATATTTGAAAATTTGAATATTGTGAAGCCTTATATAAGGACTTTTGTGCCAATTAGGAAGGTGGCAAGATGTAAAAACATTTTATAAAGGTGTTAGAATTATAATAGGTTTGTAAATTGTCATGAATCCAATGTCATGGGTTTATACAAGTTATATTTTGTGTAAATCAAGAAAATGTTATGTTACAAGAAAACCCTTATGTGAGAAAATGAAATAAGAAACAATTATGCATCCCTTTGATGAATGAAAGAGTTAGTTTTGGATTGTAGTAGGGTGATTCCACTTTAATATATGAATTATGAATTTAATGTATGGAATAGGTTGGTTTTATATGAGAAATAATGATGTTGCAACCCTTGTCATTTTTGAATGAATATGAATATGCACAAACCCTATTTATGGTCATTTGATGTAGTTACTAACTGTATTTGTTTTTTAATGAAATAATTTGAGATTTTTTTTTTAAAAAATTTATTTAAGTCTTATTCATTATTTTTTTAAAAATACTTCTAAGGGATTAACAAAGGAAGAACCTTTATTTGCAAGATTCTCACATAGGCCTCAGTTGGGCTGATAAAGATTGATGTAAGCAACTTTAAATGTCTTGTGGAATTATGAAAGACTTTAATAATTGTGTTTCAAGGTGTTATAAGGATAGTGAAAGGTTTTTATAATGAATATTTGATCTCAAATAGATGAAACAAAGAACCCTAATTAAGACTATCTAGGCAAACCCTATATTGATTTATTTATTTATTGTAGACTGAGTTTAAAAGATGGATAATCACATGGATTTGATAACTATTTCAAGGTATTATTTAAATTTTTAATAATTTATTTGATAATAAAAAATTTATGTAATAATAATTAGTTCACTTGGTGATCAAATATATTGGTAAACAAATCCTTATTCTAGGAGTTATGTCTTTATGTGTAAACTGTATACTGGTGGTTAATGAATCAAGGATTTTTGGAACTATATTTTAAATATTTTTTAAATAATATTTAAATTTTATTTAAATTAAATTATTTTAATACAATCAATGATATCCTTTAGTCACTAAATAAGGGTAAGAGTAGGCTTTATGTTTCTGTAGCAAATAGGGTTTGGGAAAACTATGAGTATTGGGTGTTGCTTGGATAGAAGTGGTCTTTGAATTGATAATAAATTGAATTTTTAATTTGAGGTAAGTATTTATATTTTATTTAAGTTCCTTTTAATCCTATGTTATTGAGAGAAAATAAGTGGTTCATATAGACAATACAAACCTGTAGACAGTCACTTATTAGTATAGTCAGACATGTTCTAAGTTAGAAAACATAGAGTTTCAATTGTTCAAATATTAATATTGATTTTATAATATGGAGAGGATTTAAATATACCTTATGAATATTTTCTAATCCTTTGACACCTTTCTTATAGGGAGATATAGTAAGTTGAGTTCTCTCAGCTTAGACAAACATGAAAACCCTAAATCTAGGGTTTTAATTGAATAGAGTGTTTCCACTGGTCATTTTAGTTAAAAATATATGAAAATTTTAAGAAAAAAATATGTGAATATATTCTCAATTTTATATTGTGTAGTCTTACTTCCCTGTATAGATTCTAAGTGTTATTGGTAGAGTAGCCCTAAACATACCTAATAGGGGTAAATAGTGGATTAAAGAGGGTCTAAAAAGTGGACTAAGCTATGATTTGAAGTTTAATACTTGGTAATGGAATATAAAAAATAAAATGTCTCTATATCAAGAATTCTTTTTCAAATATTTGAATGTACAATTCCATATAGAAAGGAAATTGCTTAGAACAGGGCTGCAAGGAGTATGGAAAGTGTATGCAAATTATGTAAAAGAGAGGATTGAGAGCTGGTAAGGGTTGAAAAAGTTTATTGAAGGGTAGATATGGTTAATGAGGATATATTTGGTAAGATTAATTGCATTAAAAGGAACAAAGGTAACTAGGTGAATATGTGAGCCAAAGTAATGAAGAATGAAATAAGAATTTGAGGTCAAGGAGTAATGTTTTGACTAATGTAAAGAGTAAGTAGAGTTTTAAAAAGGGTTAAGAAGTTAGGGATAATATTGTGGATGAACTAAGGAGTCTAAAATGACTAGGATAAATTTATAAATTTTAGAAATGAGTTTTAAATCTTATGACCATTGTGCATGAGGTTTAAAACAAACATGGAAGAATAAATGAATGAAAGATAAATGTAGAGTATTAGGGAAAGGAGTAATAGAGATATTCATCATTTGATATCAGATCGATAACATTCTTCAAGAAGATAAAATATAGTAAGAATCATGACAAGGTACTTGTTAATTATTTTGATTTTGAATTTTTATTTGATGTGTTGAAGTGTGTAACAGCCAAGTGTGGCTTATTGATCAAGAGATCCATTAACAAACTCAAGTTAGAGAGATGATCATAAATAGAGATAAGGAGAGAGAAAAGAGTCCTATAGGTAGGTCAAGAGGAGAATTCCTTAGTGAGGAAAAGAAGATACCTATTTGAGGTCAAGAGAGAGAGAAGATAGACCAAGTGAATGGTTAAGATGTGGCAAGTGAGTGAAGGCTTGTAAAAAAGAGGTATAGGTCTACGTGAGGCCAAGGATTTGATAGATATCTTCTAAGAGATTAGGAAAGAGATAATTAATAATAAACAGGGCATAGTTTATGGAATAAGATACCAGAAGAAGAATATGGTGCAAGATGACACCAAGTAGAAAATAGTGATGGAAAGGGAGATAGTTGAGATGAGGCAATAGATAGATAGGTTTATGATTATGCTAGATCAGATAAGAGAAATGGGAAGCCCATATTGTGGATGGGTGATGAAGAAGAAGACACTTAAGTGGTAAATCAAACTATTGATGAAGATTAAAAAGGTACAAGCAAAGAGAGGATAGAGAATATAATAAATTGTTATGAAAGAAACTCAAAAATGAACTTATAAGATACAAGATAAGGATTTAAGAAGATGAATAACAACACCCTAATGTGGATGAAGTGATTTTGAGTGAAGTAACAAAGAAAAATTGAATCTATCCAAGTTTTTAACATGATAAAGAATATGAAGATCAATTGGAAGGCCTCATTGAAAGCTTGGACAAAGGAATGCAACCCCATGAAAAAGGTATGAATTCTAATTTTGTGTTTTTATATCAAAGCAATGAGCATCTAGAGGAAGAATTAGTAGCCATATAAAAGGCTTTGTAAGGTGAAGTGATACATAATGAAGAGAAATAATTGTAGGTTGTAGTATTTTAACCTAACAAGAATGAGGGGAAAGAGCATGGAGAAGAAATGATAGCATTATTACTTTAGGTTAAAGATGTGAAACCTTATGGAGGCTTGAATTTCATTGAGATAATAATTAGGCAAGGGATTTTTTTATATTGGTTGCAAGTATGAATATGGAAGTAGAAGAAACTAAAAGTATAAGAGTTATAATAGTATATTGGGGCATCTATAGCCCACATGATAGAGGTAAAGAAGAATAAGAAAGTGCACATGTAATGCAAGATGATGCAATCAAGCAAGGAGGTAGAATAGTGTATGATAGAGGCAAGGTTGAGCATAAGGAGGAAAAACTAAGGTATAAAGGAGCAATAAAAGATAGGGATTATCTAAGAGAAATGAATTGGAAGAGATGGAAGAAGCACATAAATCCGTTGGAGCTTAATCTCTATTTCCCCTAGGAGTATGATGTAGGGGTATCCCATGAGGAACCCAAAAATGAACCAATTTTTATTTTCAGTTGGTCTATTAGGTGATTTATAGATGCTAGAGGTCTTAGGAGGTCCATATGTGTATTTTAATTAGATTATAGATGATAAGATTTAAAGTATAGGTTTTTCCCCAAAAATTAATATTTGATAATTTTAATATTATTGTTAAGCACAGGATATACTAAGAGTGGGGGTGAATCAGTATATCATATATCTTATAAAACTTTCCCTTAACCAAATTCTACTTAATCAAAAATTCAAGATATGCAATAAAACTCAAACAATAAACACCACACAAGATAGAGAGAGACACCAGATATAATGTGGAAACCCAATGTGGGAAAAACCATGGAGAAAAATCTCAAGTATATGAATAATCACAAACCCAAAAAATATTCACAAGCACAAACTTGTAAGAGCATCAACCCCTTTGCTAAGCACCAACCTAGAAACTATTCATGAGCACCAACCCCTTTACTGAGCACCAACCCAATAACTATTTATGATCACCAACCCACATGAGCACCAACCCCTTTTCCAAGCACCAACCCAACAACAATTCGTGAGCACCAACCCATAAGAGCACCAACCCCTTTGCTGAGTACCAACCCAACAAAAATTCATGAGCATCAACCCACAGGAGCACCAACCCAGCAACTATTCATGAGCACCAACCCCTTTATGTATACCACACAACTATTTGTCAATGTTGTTATCTCAACAAATGATAGTTCATTACAACATCTCTTTCCTCTCTCTCACCTTTGCTCTTCTAAGCTAGGTATAAAAAATACAAATCATATTCATCTCTCACAATTTCTCTTATAAGATAGATATTACAATATCAAATCAACCTCTATCTCTTATATTACAAATGGCTTCTCAAGCCTTTATTTATTGCTTTCCAAATGACCTTTGGCATTCCCCCTTTGTGACCCTTTAATCCTCATGGAAAATGGCACTAAACTTGTATGACCCTTCATATCCTTGCCTTTGAAAAGTCATGTGGTGACCCTTCATGAGCAAAAACGTCCTTCCCTCTTTTTTACCTTATCTTGGTGACTTTTCATATTCCTCAAAGTGTCCCTTCATGAGAAATTGCACCCTTTCTCTTTTGTCTTCACTTGGTGACTATTGGAATTCCCCAAGATGACTCTTCATGGGAAAATGCATCACATCCTTCTTTTGTCTATACCCTGTGGCTCTTTGACTTCTCTATGGGCCCTTCTTTTGTCTCATATGCAACCAAAAATATATTCATTAATTTTTAATAAATATTAACTCACATTAGCCAAGATATATCAATTACAAATATAATTAAATGTAATGGGGCCTTTATCACCAAAAATGCTAGACGTTTGACATCAATGACAATATTTCCAATAATCTCCCCCTTTGTCATTGATGGCAACCTCAATCCTGAAATTGCCACATCCTATCACCTACACATACTGTCATCTAAAAACATACACTAAATCCCCTTTACTGTAACAACATATACCTATTCCCTCTACCTATTTTTGAACCTATACCTATACCTATTATTTTCCCCTTTGACATCAATGGTAAAGGGCCTACCTAGAGCTAACACTTAGCTCCCCCTCAACTGATGCTAAACACCAATGGTAGGAAGTAATAGAAATTACTCCTAACTCCTCTAGTAGATCTTTGAATGTGTCCTTTTATTGTGCCTTTGAGAAGATATATGATAATGCATATAAATCTTTACCTATCCTTTGAGAATCTGTAATCAACTCATTTGAATATTTTCTTCTAACCTCACAACCTTTTGCATGAAACTTTAATGTATATCCCTAATCATATATTTGACTAACACTCAATAGATTATGCTTAATACTTTTTTCATACAAAACATTCATAGTCTTGGTTATATCATAATCCAAACTCAAAGTACCTTTTCTGGCTATCCTAGCAGTGGTTTTATCTCCAAATCTCACCATGCCACCATTGATCTTCTTTAGAGTTATGAACCTACTTTTATATCCTATCATATGACTCTAACATCTACTATCAATTCACCATGGCTGATATTTATTTATTACATGCAAAGCTATCTGCACCAACATAGAATCTTCACATTGTTTCCTATGCCATGAACATGTCTGAACCTTCTTTCTGATGAATGGAGATTTGAAACTCTAATCTTTTTTGATTGAATCTACATGAGTATCCTTCTCCTTATTTCTAAAATTGTTAGCTTTTTTCAACATTCTAATTCCTTATGACCATAATCATTTGAAACACTTTAAAACTTTTAAACATTGCATATGTAAGAATCATCCTTAACACCAGTGCAAAATTTTCTTCAAAAATCTATTCCCTCAAAAGATATACAAATTAATCTAACAACTCACCTTCTTGTCATGCAACATAGCCAAGACCCAATATCATCCACCATGCTTCAATTTTTCTTAAAAGTGTTTCCTTAAAGCCTAGAAGAGACACCCCACACAAAGGGTCCTACAAACAAATCTCGAGAGATTCCCACATCTCCTCTGTTTCTTCCTTGATCTTCTTATCTTTTTATTTTAGAATATGTTTAAGCATGTCTAACCTTTTTGACTTACTAACCTCAACATTTATGATGTTTTTCATCTTCTCAACTTTTGCAACTATCTTATCTTGACAAAGCTCATGCTCAAATGTAACAAGAGATTATTCACAATCCTTCTTATCTGATTCTTTATCTACCATAAAAAGTAATTCATTCTCACTCTTAAACTTGACCTAATTAACCTTTACTATTTTAGGTCTCCAAACCTAAATTTGACTTTTCTCATATTTTCTAGGGGCTTTATATCCTTTGACATACCTAGAATATCTCTTTACTTTATTTTGACATAATTTAGCAATATGGCCAACCTTATGACAACAAAAGCAAACAATATTTCTCATACCTTTTTATTGAATGTGACTGAGATCTCCCTTTGACTGATTGCTTCTCCTCATCAGTCTCTTGCCCTATGAACAACATGATGACAAAAAAAAAGCAATGACCATGAAAAGAATTTGAAAACTTGAAATCATTGGGTTGCCTGATTGGCTTCTTTGATTTGACTTCAAAACTTACATCCTTCTTTCCTTAGACTAATATTTCATGATCTTTCTCAACTTTGATTATAAGCTTCTCATGATTATCCTTTAAAGAACCTAACTCAACCTTCAACTAATTACACTCTTCTTCTCTTGATTTCAAACTTGAATTTGCAACCTCTAACTAATTCTTAAGATCTTGAATAAATATCTTATTTTATTTTACTTTTATAGCCAACTTAGAATCTAAGATACACACCTGTTATTTAAGAACTTCAACCATAGATTTCAACTCTTGATTTTCCTTCTTTAGCTACTTGGCCATCTTGTGCCTTTCCTTGATCTACCTTCAAGATGTTAAACTGTTTCTGAAGAAACTTGCTCTAATACCAATTGTTAAGCATGGGATATACTGAGAGAGGGGGAGAATCAGTATATCATATATCTTATAAAACTTTCCCTTAACCAAATTCCACTTAATCAAACATTCAAGATATGCAATAATACTCAAACAATAAACACCACACTAGATAGAGAGAGACATCAGATATAACATGGAAACCCAATGTGGGAAAAACCATAGAGAACAATCTCAAGTATATGAATGAAAACCAACCCAAAAAATATTTACAAGCACCAAATTATAGGAGAACCAACCCCTTTGCTGAGCATCAACCCAACAACTATTCATGAGCACCAACCCATAGGAGTACCAACCCCTTTGCTGAGTACCAACCCAATAACTATTCATTAGCACCAACCCATAGGAGTACCAACCCATTTTCCAAGCACCAACCCAGCAACAATTCATGAGCACCAACCCATAGAAGCACCAACCCCTTTGTCGATCACCAACCCAGCAACAATTCATGAGCACCAACCCATAGGAGCACTAACCCCTTTGCCAATCACCAACCTAGCAACAATTTGTGAGGACCAACCCATAGGAACACCAACCCCTTTGTGTATACCACACAACTATCTCTCAATGTTGCTATCTCAACAAATGATAGTTCATTATAACATCTCTTTCCTCTCTCTCACCTTTGCTCTTCTTAGCTAGATATAATAAATATAGATCATATTCATCTCTCACAATTTCTCTTCAAAGCTAGATATTAAAATATCAAATCAACCTCTATCTCTCATATTACAAATGGCTTCTCAAGCCTTTATTTACAGCTTTCCAAATGACCTTTGTCCTTCCCCCTTTGTGACCCTTCAATCCTCATGGAAAATGGCACCAAACTTGTATGACCCTTCATATCCTTGCCTTTGAAAAGTCATGTGGTGACCCTTCATGAGAAAAAACTTCCTTCCCTCTTTTTCCTTATCTTGGTGACTTTTCATATTCATCAAAGTGTCCCTTCATGATAAATTGTGCCCTTCCTCTTTTATCTTCACTTGGTAACTCTTGGAATTCCCCAAGATGACTCTTCATGGGAAAATGTGTCCTATCCTTCTTTTGTCTTTACCCCGTGGCTCTTTGACTTCTCCATGGGCCTTTCTTTTGTCTCATATGCAACCACAAATATATTCATTAATATTAAATAAATATTAACTCACATTAGCCAAGATATATCAATTACAAATATCATTAAATGCAATGGGGCCTTCATCACCAAAAATGCTAGACCTTTAACATCAATGACAATATTTCCAACAATTATGAATCCTTGTATAGCGACTTTTGTACCAATTAGGAAGGTGGAAATATGTAACAAACTTGTCAAAGGTTTTTATCATTATAAGAGGTTTATAAGGTGTTCTAAATCCTATATCATAGATCTGAATAAGTCATATTATGTGTAAATCAAGAAAATGTTATGTTATAGGAAAAAATCTATTGTGTGTAAATAATTTGAGATTTAAATTTGTTTTCAAATTTTATTTAAGGATCATGTATGATTTTTTAAAAGAAACTTCTAAGGGATCAAGAAAGGAATAACCTTTGTTTATTAGATTCCCACACATGCCCCTATTAGGCTGATAAAGATTGATGTAAGAAAATGTAAATGTATTTTATAATAATGAAATAATATAATAACTATGTTTCAAGGTGTTATAAGGAAAATAAAAGGTTTTTATAGTGAATATTTTCTCTAAGATAGATGAAATAGAGAACCTTGATTAAGAGTATGCAGGTAGACCTTGTATTGTGTTATTTGTTTATTGTAAACTAAGTTTATAAGATGGATAGTCACATGGATTTGATAAATATTTTGAAATATTATTGAAATTTTAAATAATGGATTATAGATTACAATTTTTTTGAACAATAATTAGTTCACCTGGTGATCAAATATATTAGTAAACAAACCCCTATTTTGGGAGTTATGTCTTTGTGTGTAGACTATATACTAGTGGTTAATGAATCAAGGATTGTTGGAACTATATCATAAATATTATTAAAATAATATTGTTATTTTATTTAAATTATATTCTCTTAAGACCATAAATTAAATCCTTTAGTCATTGGATAAGGGTAAGAGCAAGGTTTATGTTTTGATAGCAGATAAGGTTTGACAAAACTATGAGTATTGGGTGTTGCTTGGATGGAAGTGGTCTTTGAATTGATAAGTTTAGGTAAGTCTTTTTATGTGATTCAATATCCTTTTAATCCTAAGTTCTTGATCAAAATAAGTGGTTCATCTAGACAATACAAACTTATAGACAATAACTTGTTAACACAATCAGACGTGTTCTGAGTTAGAAAACATGGAGTGTGAATTGTTAAAATATTGATATTGATTGGAGAACATGGATAGTGTTTAAATAGACTTTATGAAACCTTTGTAATCCTTTTACACCTTTCTTGGATGGATATATAACAAGTTGAGTTTTCTCAGTTGAGATTAAGACATGAAAACCCTAAATTTAGGGTTTTGATTTAATAAAGTGTTTCCATTGGTAAATTTAGTTTTAAAATTATGAAAAATTTAGGAACAAGGTATGTGAATATATTTTAAATTTTATCTTGTGTATTTGTACTTCCTCATATAGATTCTGAGTGTTATTGGTATATAGCCCTAAACAGACCTAATAGGGGTAAACAATGGCTTAAAGAGGGTCTAAAAAGTGGAATAATCTATGATTTAAAGGTTAAGACTTGGTAAGGGAATATAACAAAAAAAGGATATCTGTATCAATAATTCTTTGTCAAACATTTGAATGTACAATTCTGTACAAAAAGGAAATTGCTTAAAATAAAGCTATAAGGGGTGTGGAAAGTGTATGCAAACTGTGTAAAAGAGAGGATTGAGAGTTGGGAAGGGTTGAACATATTGAGTGAAGGAAAGAGATATTTAATGAACCTATATTTGGAAATATTAATTTCATTAAAATTAATAAAGGTAACTAGGTGAATATGTGAGCCAAAATAGTGAAGAATGAACTAAGAAATCAAGGTTGAGTAATGTTTTGACTAATGTAAAGAGTGAGTAGATTTTTGAAAATGGTTGAGAATTTAGGGAGAATATTTTGGATGAACTAAAGAGACTAAAAATATTGGGATAAGTATATACATTTTACCAAGGAGTGAGAAATCTTATGACCATTGTGTATGAGACTGAAAGGAACATGAAAGAAAGAATGAATGAAGGACAAAGGAAGAGTGTTAGGGAAAGGAATAAGAGAGATATGCATCACAATATTAAGTATGTTCCACTTTTAGATCTATTAATGACATAAAAAATTGTTACATCAAGTGGGAATACACATTCCTCCCCCTTGATGTCAACTTCATTGAATACTTTACACCAAGGTGAGATTTTTCCCTATCCTTATTAGAAATAATTAAAGCATTGCAGGAAAAAAATTATCTCATTAAGAACACATAAAAGGCATCTAAATAATATGCTTGATTCACAATATGTCTTTCATAACACTATTTCATTAGAGATATCATTTCAACCCTTGCCACCACACTTTCTAGCACTAAAATTTCCTACTTATGAGAAACAAGGGTTACCCTGAACATGACCTTGAAATGAAAGTCCTTGAATTAAACAAGATAAAGTTTGGGTTCACTATAATGGCCTCATCTAATAAAAAATATAAGATCAATTCATCTTACAAAGTTAATCTAAATGAACCAAAATATGATACCAATCAAATAATGGAAATGGCAGTACCATAGTGAGTTGTATTATAGAATGCACCATGCAAACAAATTACTAGATTCATAAATTCTCTAGTGTTTCTTATTAACAAGTTGACTGAGTGTCAACTCATATCTCTTTGTACACCTATAAAGGTTTAGATGACTAAATCTCTTCCATGGGGATATGATGAGAATGGATATTATGATTTCCACAAGGGCTAGGAACGAGGTTGAAATGAGGTTATTTTATGTTTTTTTAATGCAATGAGTTTATTTTAATAGTTTTAGATATGAAAAATTATATATAATCACTTAGTCTAATAAAAAGGACCAGTTAGAAACCTCACAAGGACTCAAATTATCACAAAACCATAGCTAAGTTAGTATGGTTTTCTATAGATAAGTTTAAAAGAAGTAAAAAATTGGTATCAATTTGGGTGATAAAATCCTAATAAAAAGTATTCAAATATATTTTTATCAAGCAAGCCAATATAGTTGTAAGGACAAAAAAACTATCAAGATAGCTAACACAATGTATAAAAACACATAAAAATATTATGATATCCAATGCAATTCATAGATAGATTGATAAAAATGTACTAGGTTAGCCAATCCAATAATAATGTATAATGTATGATGGTTTTGAATATTTTTATAAAAATATATAATTCAAACGTGAAACTTATCCAATCAAAGGAGTGATAATATTCATGTCAAGTGCACAATAATGTATAAACTAGATAAAATGACCAAAAAATATTATTTTATCAATAAAATAGGACTAGAATAAGGTCAATTTAATATAGCCTACATATACTTAGAAAATTGAGTAAATACAAATGATTTTTTTAGATCTATCTGAGGTATAATTAAAATAAAAGTTCAAGAGAAAAGGGTTCCAAATCTAGGCCCTTATAAAATGATGTAAATCTCACTAGACCTTGAAAATGGTACATTTTTGTAATCATGGTTGTAAATATGAAATTAGAGAAGATAGTTGTACAGGAGCGTAAAATAAATCAAAATAGGGGTTATAAATTTTGTGTATGGGTAAGGTGAAATGGTCAAACCAATGGGGGTATGTGTATCCTAAAGTGATATATGGAAATTCTAATAAATCTTATATTTACACAAACTTGTTGGATAAATATCAACCCTTAAAAAACCAAACAAACATACATTCACAACATAATAAACAAAATAATATTTACTCTACTAATAAAATAAAGGAAAGAGTGGAGGGATGGAAATATTTATCTTGGGGTGGACCCATTGATGCTTAAATCTTCTCCTTAGACAAAGTGAATATTTTAAAATATAATATTGTAAGCTTAAGATATAAAATGGTTAGGTATATAATTATATATCATCATTTATGAGCTCCTAATGAATCATTGTATTGAGTTTCAATGACATATTAAGACAAAAAAACATAGCCAAATACACTACTATTGAGTTTTAATGATCTATGTTCTACCAAACACAATCCATGATTTGACATCTCATTTCATTGGCTCACACTCTTTGTAACCTTGGTTTGCATATTCAAACACATCATATGGGCTCCACATTAACATGCCCACATGTTAGCATGCTCTGATAATGTGACTTATTGGGTGGCCTACTAGATCTAATGTTATCACTATCCATTAACACCTTATAATTCATTATTCACATGTTAAAGAATCAAATAGAAAAGGTATATGGAGAATTTATTGTTATATCCATTCACACCAACCATCAATAGAAATAAGATAGACTTTCCAACTTACAACATCCTTATTAGCTTAACAATAATTAGCACTACCCCTGTAATGTGCATGTTATATGTATTTGTAACATAAGGTATTCTATCATTATACACATAAAGACTTAGCATTAATAGTAAACCTTGAGAAAACATAGATTGAGAGATTGATACCATTGTAAGCCAACCTTGTAATTGATTACATACACATTTGTAATGCATATTTCTTACTCTAAGAATATTTACTAAATACACTCACTATATAGCATTTACTCTATTTATCCTTATTTACCATTACTAAATAGAAGTTATATTTCATGTATATAATCTCATTTTATATATTTTTCACTAATTTACATATGAAGACACACATTGATAAGGATGTGAAGGGCTATATAGGGTGCAAAATAAAGATACGTGGGTGAGTTGAATTTGAGTCATTGTATACATAAGGGATAAATGGTGATGTTCCATGTGTTTTCCTTACATAGGGGCTCAAATTTGATATGCATTTAAATGTCACAAGAACCATGATCTGGTACACATCAAATTTGGGATCCAATGAGATGATTATGTGATAAATGTCACTAAATTATGCATTTATAATTTGTAAAGACTCAGTGTGTGAAATTGGTTTATATAGATGAGATCAAACCCTAAACAAAATGGATAATTAGTGTTTGAACAATCCTTAAAATAATCAATTTTCCATTAATTAATAGAAATTGCACTTCCATTGAAGGTGTTTTTTTCATTATTTATAAATATCTTTGCACATTCACTTGTACATCCATAACTCAACTATCCCTTGCATGCCATGGTTATATCAAATCACTTGTAATAACCTTCACAATCAACATTGAAAATATTATAAGGTCATTTAAGTTATGTCTTAGGAGATACTTTTAAATAAATTTCCAATTGTGTGCATGTTTAAGGTATCTATTAGGATAACTATTGAAGGTATTACACAACCCTTAAAGGTATCTTCCTAAAGATAGCTTGAAGAGAATTATATTGATTTTAAGGGGACCTTGAAGGTATCTCCTAATAGATACCATTAAAACATGCAAAATGATACCATTGATGCTATTACAATGCACCTCAAGTTATCTCCTAGGAGACACCTTGAAAGAAAATTCCAATCATGTGCATGTTCAATGTATCTAATAGGAGACCCCTTCAAGGTATCTCCAAGGAGATATAATGAAGGGAATTATAGTACCTTCTATGGTACCCTAATTCATATTTTAAAGGTATATCCTAAGAGATATATTTCAAACATGCATTAGGGTACCCTTGGATTTAATACAAGGCCCTTCAACTTATTTCCTTGGGGATACCTTGAAATAAAATTACATTTGTAGGAATGTTCAAGGTATCTACTAGGAGAACCCTTGAAAATACTACAAGACCCTTCAAGGTATCTCCTAGGAGATACCTTTAATGGCCTTATAGTATCTTCAAGGGTACCCTAAAACATTTTTGAAAGGTATCTCCTAGGATATACCTTTAAAAAATGCATTAAGGTACACTCAAAGGTAATGCAAGGCCTTTTAAGGTATATCCTAAAATATTCCTTGATAGAGATTTCCAATCATGTGCATGTTTAAGGTATGCTATCATAGGTTCCTGGAATTTCTTTAGAACATGCTAATTATAGGGATAGCTTGTGTAACAAGAAGCATAATAATAATAATAATAATAATAATAATAATAATAATAATAATAATAATAATAATAATAATAATAATAATAATAACATGAGTGAATTTATAAGATCTTAAATTCTATACACAATAAAAAATATAAAGATAAACTAACATGGTTTTAATAATTCTAGAACATAAAAAACATAATATAATATAGAACAAGCTGAAAAAATAGAGTAAACACTATGCACTAGGCATATGTAAAAAAATCTTAGGAACCCCATAATAGAAATATTATATTAATATATATCACACACTAGAAGCATATTCCATTACACTAGAGCATTATATATAGCTTTTTATATGTCTCTATCTCTTCAAATTCTAGGCTTTTGTCATATAAAAGGAAAGACTCATAGCATTCTTATATCTATTGCTTGGCTTACAAGGTTGAATACATCTAAAATATCATATATATGAAAAAATGATACCATGTGCACATATTTCTATCAATTATAGTCTTGTAATTTTATGAGGCCCTAATCCACATCTAAAACTCTCCAAACTTAAATTGTTGTCTCATTTTGAGACAAACTTTGAACTCTAATCTAGACTAAATCTACAAAAGACTAGCTTTCCACAAAATTCATATTAATCACTTCAAGTGTTGTTTACCAGTTTTCACCCTTTTCACACTATTTAGCCACCCTTATAGGTTTTGAACTACACATAATACTAGCCTACCATCCTTTTAGGTGTTTAATATACTAACCTAACTAGGTGGTTGTTCTTTATAGGTTTTCAACCAACCTATCCCCACTCATAATACTAATGGCTATCTTATAAAGCTATTTTTTATTAAACTACAAAATTTGAACTACACATTTACCTACCTTGGAGGTGGTTTTGAAGTTTAGCTAAGGGTTATATAGGTTTTGGGTGCTCAAATTATGCCATTATATCTATCTTTATCCTCTACAAAATTTCTTGGAGTTTTTGTGGTGGAATGAACCTATTTTCTTAGATGATTTGCATAATAACTAGTTTAAATTGTGAAAGATCATGCTTGAGCATTTTCCAATTATCAAGTACTTTCTCCACCATGGTAATCAAAACATGCTTTGGAATCTAAATGATCATAATATTTTTCACATCTTCTTTTGCAATGGTAAGGAATTTTATGGTATTTGATAGCTTAAGCTAGATATCTGACACAATGTCATCCAACTTGTTTGTAGTATTTTAGGATTGAATAGTAAAAAATGTGTTGTAGATTGTTTCATTCTACCAAACATGAAGTTTATTCATCACAGTATCCCTCTAACAAATATTGAAATGCATTAGTCATTACTTCTCTAATAACCATTTGATCACTCATTACAACTCTAGATTTATCCATTATTGCAAACTTTGGTTTCACAGTACCAATGGATTTGTCAAGGTGCTTCCTCCAATAAAACATTCATTAGTCTCTCTACTTATCCTAATGCAAAAAAATATATAGGACCAATAAATATTCCTTTAGTATTTTGTAGATGGATTTCATTTCAATTCAAATATCATGTCCTTGGGTTAACAGTTTGAGTAGTTTATGTGTGTTCACCCAATCCTTTGTTAGCTAATGTAGTAATATAGTGAGTTATTTTTCCTCAAACATTACCTAATCACTAAGGACTTACATAACTCTAATAAGATAAGTAGCATTGATGAGCTTTTTAGCCTTAGTCATTTGATTTTCTTCTTTTGCTTTCTCCTCAAGAAACTCAAAAACATTTTGTTTCAAATATAAATACTTTTTCATAATGGATTAATGGAATGCACCTATGACTTTGATTTGATTATATAATATTAGTTTTGAAACATCCAAAGATATCTCCATAGAAGTGGGATCATGCATGGTGGATGTGGCTGTGACTATGGTAGGAGCTAGTGTAGATTGAGCCAATAGAAATAAGAAAGTGGTGCAATGAGATGATGTGATAGGGAAATCCCACAACCATTAGGTAGAGAGATGAGACTTTCGTAGTGAATTATTCTCTCATGAAACTAATAGGGTTGCATCCTTATGGTATGTTGCACATTCTACTTCTACCTTTTCCTTAGCTTCCTTTCATTTATAAATTTATGTCTCAACTTCAACTTGAGCCTTGGTTATAGCTTTAACTTGAATTCAAGCTTGCTCCTTGGCCTTAGATCTAGAATCAATTTTAGCCTTGTAATTTTACTTAGCCTTATCTTTAACATTAGCCTCTAATTTAGCTTTGGATTCACCCTCAACTTTTTCTTTGACAACTTGTGCCTCTACTTCATACTTGGCTTCCTCCTCCTTCTGGCTCTATTCTTTGGTAGCTTTATCTTGTGCTCTTTTTCTATTTTATTTTTTCACAAAAATTGTGCCTCTTGATTCCTATATCTTACATATTCTTGGTCCCTTATCTTAGCCTCTACTTCTTTGGCTCTTTTCTATTGAACCTTTGATTCTTCAACTTGTCTTTGCATAACCTTAGCTTGCTTGTCTCTCTTCCTTTCAGCCTCTGAATCCTTGTATTTATTTTTCATATCCTTATCCTATTTGGCCTTATTTTTTGTTCCTTTTTAGTACATTATTTATCTTATTCCCATTACACATATTCCTATTGCATACATTGGGATTCCTACGTAGCTACTTTTTTTGTGGCCTCTTTCTTTTTTTTTTCTTCTTTGCTTCCCTTGTTCTTTATTTTTAGAAGATTCAAGGTATCCTATGCATCCTCCATTTATTATACTATATCTAACACTATGGTATCTATAGGCCACTCCTTTATTTATACATAATTTATTTCCATATCAGATTACGCATGATTTAAAGTTATATATTCCATAACCATGACTCTGTGCACCAACTTTTTATTTTTGGACTCTATCAGAGGGAAAAGTGTATCCTTGTGTCTCCTCATACCCATAGACATAACCTAATAGGAACCACTTATTATAGATATCTCTTTAAAAGATACCATATTTTATTTCATAGTGGTTGAAAGCCTACCTGAAAGATGTATATGTTGTTTACGAACTAGTAGCTATAATGGGATCCCTTACTATGGTGGATCTACAAATTGCACAACTGATGGATTTATTTGGAAAATTTATGCCTAAATTTTGTGCCAAGCTTCTTCTTTACCCAAGATATCCATAATAATAGAGGGAGGGGGTTTTTTAATGTCAACATAAAGGTATTTGCTTATTTAATTCCACACTTGGAAAGTGTGTAGTATTTTACAAAAACCTAATTCCTTCTCCTCATTATCATAGACCTCTTGGATGTTGTGTTTTATCACACATTAAATAAATTCCTATTGATCAACCTTGAACTATATTATATCACAATCACTAAATATCCTAGGCACATGTGGGTTATCCAACCAATACTTAGTTTGACTTGCTCTCTTTTTGGCTAGTGCATGTGATGATCTCTATGTAGGTGCCTTTCATTTTCATTTTCCTTATTTTTGATGATGTGTGGACTGATATGGTAGGGCTTATGGTTGTACATCTAGATGAGGTTGACACTCTTGACTGGGTTATTTTGCACCTAGAGGGATGGATTGAATAGGTTGTACTGACCTCATAACTAGGGATTTTGGCATCCATACTTCAACTCATGCTTCAAACCTGTAATAAAAAGGGCATTGGAATTAAATTTTTCATGGCTAACTCATTCACCTTTATTTGAATACCATTGTACAAATTAGTTACTAATTCATGCTACCCCAAATATTACATGACATCCTATGGAATTTGAGGGTGTGACTTGATAAAACTTAGAGCCTCAAGCCACCATTTTTTAAACCACCCCAATCACGCATAATATTTCCATGTGTTTATCCTTGTGATGTTCTTAAGGGAAGTATCAAGATAAAATTCCATAGTAACATTTATTGTACCTAGTAGGGAATTCCATTTGGTGAAGCATAGCAATAAAATGAGAAACTGATATTGGATATTTTATGAGCAACCTAAAAGTACCTTATTAATATTAGTGGTAAGCTTAGATGTGAGAAACTTGAGCTAATTAAAATTCTAATTTAGGTGTATCATGTGATAGACAATGTTAATTACTCCTTTTGTTGTCTACTTGGCCTACTTGGTTATCTACCAAAACCTTTTTTTTATACACTATACCAAAATGCACATTGTAACATCCTCAATGGATTTAATTAGGGTTATTTTTCCTCCCCTAGTGGGAAACTTCTCCTGAACAACTAGATGAATTGGTAGTATGTGGAATTATATGGAAATAAGGGGTTTCCATGATTTAGGAGGCTTGTGGCTCTAACTATGGTCTATGCATTGATATAGTAGTTTTATATACTTGACAAGGTAAGAATGACCTCCTCCATTTTCCAAAATTTAGGTAAATTGATTAACCTCTTTACATCAAAACCTTGAAGAAAATGTTGAAATTTAAGAACTCTTTTTTGTGCACCTAGTTGTGTTATTGGGGCATAGAGATTAGCATTGACCATTTACACAAAGTTGAAGGGATCCAAGTCATTTTATTTGGTTTGTAAAATACCTATCCCAATCCCCATTTCTTAATTTTGTGCATTTGTGAGTGAGATCAATAATTGGATCTTATCCATGACTATACCTATAATCTACGTTATCTAATTTATTTATTCTACTAGAAACTAGGTCTCAATTTTTATAAAAGTGAGTATATCAAGAGCAGATAGTAGAATACTCTTGTTATTTGATGTCTGTAATGTCTTAGCATTGTTCATTTCCTTAATTTGATAAGTTTTGTCATGTAATTTTCTCTTTTTTACCTCTTTAAATGCACTAACTACCTATGCATGAGTTCTCTTCCTCATCTTTAATATTTTGGCTTTGATAGTGACCTTTTATGTCCTAAATCTTAAATTTACCCCATAGTGTGTGTTTGATGTGACCCCATGTCACTTCATCTAGCCATTCTATTTAGTAAATCTACCTATCACATCCCCACTCAATCTTCTTCAAATAAGATAAAATCTTTTGAAATGCCACATCATTAAGGGTCTTGAATGACCATTAGTTGTCTTTCTACCATACCTATCTTGTCACTGCCACCTTCCCAGACTTAATTGAGCTTGATGTAGTTATGGTCAACTATCCTTCATGATATATCATTGAAATGTGATTACACTCTATGATCATAGACTCTTCTTGCATGTTATGATGTGAGACTATAAACATACTATAAGAACATGCTAATTTAAAAAAATAAAAACACACAACATTAAGTAAAACCTTAACTACCTGGTGCCACTGAACACCCACTCATAATTTTGGTAGATTGATAGAGATTAAAGGTGATAAGGCTTAATCCTGTAACCATTTATATATCCTAGTAATATGGATCCCTACAAACCTTTTAGCATAATGGTACCCTATTCTGAGACTTCTTGAATACTGTAGGGTCATTTCCATCTAATGTACATCTTCTTTGGAAATGCTTGAACCTAATACCATAGTAATAATAGTGCCTATTTTAGATAAAACTCATTCAATCTCAATTTTTGATCATACCATGCCTTTTCAATTAGCTTGTTAATCTATTGTATCCACTAAGCCCTTTGTTAATTCTATTATATCTTAGTTAAATCTAGTAATTTTTATTTTCCTAACTCATGACCACTGAGTTGCATAACCATTATAAGGTATAATATTTATATAATATAATACATATTTATAGCTACCTCAAGACCATATAGAATTTTAAATGGAGTGAATCATGTAGCCCTATTAATATGTGTCTTATATGCCCATAAGATCGTAGGAATGTGATCTTACCAATCATCTTGTTCTACATTATAGATATTTGTTAACATATTTCACAAAATTTTATTTAATGCCTCAACTTTTCCATTGGTAAATATTCACACTATATAGCTTTCACATCAATCGATTCATGAATATTACATTGATAAGGATGAGAAAGGGTAGACATGGAACTAGATACAGACACATTAATGGGTCAAATTTGAGTCATGGTGTACCAAGGGGATAAATGGTGGTACTATTAAGCATGATTTTTAGATGCATTGATTGTCATTGATGTTAAGGTGATCTTAGTGCATAATTCATTAATGACAAAGTGATAAGTTCCAAGTGGACTTAAGAGTGCATATCATATGTGCAAGTCTTTGGGATGATAGATAATTTTGTTGATGTTATGTTACTATTACATAGGTCATATTAGGTTGAAATAGGGATTTGTGCTCTTATATAAGTAAAAGGAATTCATAAAAGTACTCATATGAATGTCTAGGCTCTCATAGTCATCTTGATAAATTAGGCTGAGTGAGAATATTGATATCATTAGCATTCACACATTTGGCAATGTCATAAAGAGTTGGTCAAATGGGTCTAATAATTTATGTTCCAAGATCATATGCTCCAAGTTTTAGGTCATAAGGTATTGTGTAACAAAAGATATCAAGGTGAAAATTTGGCATCCTAGGTAGATTTCAAGATTTTTCATACTTATCCATTTTCTCAATAGCAAGTGACCATTATATAGGAATACCAAGTGTCTAAACCTCTATCAAATTAAGGATCTAATGGTGAGCATTAATTCATGTAAATGAAGATCTAATGATGAGTACAAGGTTAATAAGTCAAAGGATGTTGAGATTAAACACAATGGTGATATATATCATAAACATAGTGATTTAGAAGTAGATTGATGGTAAAAATCAATTTAATAAGTCAATAAGCATAGAAGACATGTGAGGCTACCAAGTGGTGTAAAAGTGTTAAAACAATAGGGTACATAGAAGGCACATAAGATTACCAAGTGTCATAATCTTGGAAGCCTAGATCAAAGATCAATGGTGAGTACTGAAAGTCAAGGATAAGAGACTCACAAGGATATCAATGAAGTGAATTTGATCAGGTTTCTAGGGAAAAAATGTGAAGACACATGTCCAAAGCTATTTTATTTGTAGTGATTATTGGAATTTGAATTTTTGAATTTATAAAGGAAAACTAGTATTCATTATTTTGTTTATATCATTTCATGGGAGATGAATTTGAATGTGGTATAAAAATCAAAAATTAAAATGACTCCAAGGGATATCCAAATAAGTTTTCTATAAGGTTTTAATATCCATATAATTACACTTATTTAGCTTTAAATTTGACTGTGTGTTCGACCATCTTTTGTAAGTGACTTGACAAGGATGTTTATATTTTTTTTGATGGTGTTTGGATGTTTTAAGGTGAATTAAATATTGGATAATATTTTATACTCCATGAGGATCATTTGTGTGTATTTTGGATGTTTTATCAATCCATATTTAATATTAAAAAATGCCTATAATTTGACTATTTGTTCATTCATGGTGTTCTTGTGTACAAGACTAATGTTTGAATAGATTGTGAATATGTAAAGGTGTGTAGTGATAAATGTAATCACTTAAAGGTGTATTAAGGGTCATGTAGAATATACCTATGTATTTTTAATTGGTCTTGTGTTCCTAATTTTCTTTATGAAGTTTTAAAGAGGTGAATAGGTCACCATCAGACCAATAAGGGATACTAAGGCCTATTTAAAAGGTGTAGTTTCTTAAGGATGACCCATGGGTGCTATGGATGACTGTTAGGAATAGATTTTACATTGAGAGATTTAATATTATGTAAATAATTAGTTTGGGTATTTATCATAAAGTAATTAATACTTATAGTTTAGTATATTAGTAATTAAAATATTATTGTTGTAACAATAAGATATTTGTTATACCCATAAGTATAATTATGGGTATATGGTTATTAGTCCTTTTTATTATTTAGGAAGTTATTTTTCCTATGTTGTTGCCTATATAATATCCATTGTATTATATAATTATCTCATAGTGCAATGTAATAATATTACGGTGTGTATAATTATGAGAATATAGAAAACATAATTATCATATGTTGAAATAATTCTATGTGTTTAGCTTAATCATTCATTGATCTAGACCAGCCCCAACATTGGTATCAAAGTAGGATAATGGATTCTTGAGACATTACATAGGGTAAAACAATTATTTTTTTTACTACCCCAATTGATGACAAAAGCATAATGCAAGGCAAGGTACACTTTTAAATGAGCAACTTCTCTTATAGATCTACAAATATTCAATTTCTCCTAGATCAGGTTTGACATTTAGATCACATTCATATATTGTGTCTTGACTAGATTAATCTTGTATCATTATGGAGCTCCCCATAGATCTAGCATTAGATTTATTCCTGGTCGATAGTTACATCTAATTCAAACACCTTACAACATCTTAGTTTCATTGCCACTCAACCCTTACACAATGAGCTGACAATATACTTTTTAGATTTCATATAGTATTAAATGTCATATGAAGATGCATAGAGCAAATGGATGCCAAATTCTAGATGAAAAACTTGATGTGGCACTCCACACAGTGGCCTTTGATTTAATACATGCATAATATCTACCTACCTTCTATCGATGTGGTTAATAGTTGATTATCAAGAGCTTGATGCCCAACATGATCACCAAGCAATTCCACATTAGATCCACTTGTGTTGCTCTTAATTTGAATGGAACTGATCAAAACCATATTCTGAGTTTTTTGTTGTGTCAAAAATCTATTCTACCATATAAGTCATTTCTAACATCAAGTGTAGGTATATTTCAAGTTTATATTTAGTATTTATTTGGTCGTCAATAACTATATATTGAATGTCTTTTATAAAAATAAATCTTTAATGTGTTTTGTGTTAAAATGTATAGAGAAGAGTCTTCCAAGTTTAAGTTTTTTTTAAATTTTTAAGTCTATACAGGGTTATGTTTAAATACAAGGTTTTATTGTTTGTAAACATTATAATTTCAATGGTCTTTTGTCATATTTAGATGTCAGTATCAAAAGTCATCAAGATGTCAATGTTTCGTGAGTCCATAGTTAAATTTGTAATTATAGCTTTTAGCTATATTATAAATTTAATTCTTTATGTTTTTAAACTATCAAAAAGAGTTATTTTTATGTTAAAAATCCAAAGTGTCTATATATATATATATATATATATATATATATATATATACATATATATATATATATATACATATATATATATATATATATATATATATATACTTATATATATATACATATATATATATATACATATATATATATATATATACATATATATATATATATGTATATATATACATATGTATGTATATATATATATATGTATATATATGTGTGTGTGTGTATATATGTATATATATGTGTATATATATATATATGTATGTATATATATATATATGTATATATATATATATATGTATGTATATATATATGTATATATATATATGTATATATATATATATGTATATATATATATATGTATATATATATATATATATATCAAAAGGTCAAAGTCATAGTGTATCATATTGGTTGGCAAAATCATAACATCAAAAATTGTAAAAAAAAATTGCCTTCTAGATGCATTTTTGCTTGTACGTGACATTTGTATTATGAAGGATATGTCCCTTGAAAAAATAATGTATCCAAGATACATCGACATATCAACTAAATAAGCAGTATCTAATACTATATGCTAGAGTATACATGAAGGAAGGAGGTTTTTTAGTGACCTCTCATCATTCACCAATGGCAGGGCCACATCAATGCTTTGGTGACTTATGTGTTTGTGTGTTTCATTTCCACTATGTGTATTTTCAATAAAAATAGAAGAATGTACCTATTCATGTAAAGTAATTTTTATTAAATTTTAAACATGATTCCTTGAGGTGAATACATTGTAAAAATATATAAAGCACCAATGTAAGTTAGTTCAGAGATCTTGAAAGGGTTTGTGGGAGGATCCAAAAAACCACATGAGGTGGATAGTTGATGGGACCTAATCAAATCAAGGTTTGTGTTAAAATGTAAAATTATGGGAGGAGTGAGGCTCTCTTTATATCAAGGTCATGAAAAACATATTTTGGCATGCTATAATGGGTGAGCATACTATAGATAAGTGTGTGAATATTTTTAAACCATGTAAAAACTATGGGGGTGGGGGATGTTAGGAATAGATTTTAAATCAATATATTTACCATGAGGTAAATATTTAGTTTAGGTATTTAACTTAAATTAATTAATACTTATGGTTTAGTAAATTAGTAATTAATATATTATTGTTATAATAATAATATAATTGTTATACCCATAAGTCGAATAATAGGTATATGGTTATTAGTTCTTCCTATTATTGAGGAAGTTGTTTTGCCTATGTTTTTGGATATATAATAGCCATTGTAATATATAATTATCTAAGAGTGCAATATAATAATATTATGGTGTGCATAATTATAATAATATGGAAAACATAATTATCTTATGTTGAAATAATTATTTATGTGTTCATCTTAATCATTCATTAATCTAGAATATCCCCAACAATGACTATGAGGGTGGTAGTGAAATATGAATTAGTGTGATACAAACCTTAAGTTTTAAGACAAGCCTTATGGATAACCAACAAGATGATATTCATGATGGCTCTATAAAGAGTGAAATCAAAGGTGATGGTTTCCAGATTTTGTGTTATGAATAAAATGAGAAGTTATAAGTTCAATGAAGAGAAAGAGTGAGTGTGCCTATTAGATGGATTGAAGAGTAGAGTAGTTTTAGGATTGTGTGTATGACCTGTAGGTCATAATTTTCATGTCATAATAGTGTACTTGTAGGATTGAATATTGAGTATGAGAAAATAGGTCTAAATATATCCAAAAGGGTGATTTGGATACATTGCTCATGTGTGAAAGATTTAGAGTGTGAAGGGTTGAAGGAGACGTTTTATACATTACTTATCAATCATATTGAAAGGCAATAAAAGTTCTAGAGCTATTAATTTCATAGGTGTTGTTTGGGTGCTCAACATCTAGAATAAGTTGGTGCTTGTTCATGCTTTAGGGGTGGCTACTCCTTGTGAAGTGAGTGCTTCACTAAAATGTCTCATGTTTTTGATAATTTCATAAGAAAATTATTCCATGTGTTAATAGGTGTGAGAGTGGGTTTTATTCCCCATGAGGGTTTCTCACATAATTCATATGTTGTGTGCTTGATCTCACTTCATCTTTTTTGTTCATTGTTATGAATGACTTGTATGCTTTATGAATGCTTATGGTGATTTATTAAGGGTTTGAAAGGATTAGAAATAAATTTTTGGATTATCTTGAATCATTTATTCATCCCCCCATCTCAATGATTATACCTCAAAAAATTGGTATCAAAGCCATACCTTCTTTACAAGTTTAAAAACTTGAAGGTTGTCAAAGGTACAATAGATGGCAAAGAAGCTAAGACATTTCTTCAAGGTGAAATAGTATGTGACTTATTAGAGATAAAATGTCTAAATGAAGTGAATGAATCTATATGAAGAGATTGAAAGATTGAAAAATAAAAAGGGAGTAAGAATTCATATCTAACTTCCTCAATGTATGATGAGATTATTGTAAGCATTAATGGTGTGAAGACACAATTAGATAAACTAACATCAATAGTTAATAATTTTTAGGACATGATGAATAAAGGAATGAATCAAAGGATGGATAATTTTGAAGGTAAATCTATGAAATATATATTTACTTTTATCTAAAGATAAGGAAAATTTTAGCTCTACCAAATAATTCAAGGATGAAAAGTCTTGGGTAAATGATGGTCAAGCTAAGGGGATGACTAACATAAACAACTATAGTTATGCCTTCAATGGATATTGTTATACTTTTAATGAATATGTTGATATATATATATATATATATATATATATATATATATATATATATATATATATATATATATATGGAATATGCTTACTCTTAAAGGATCAAAAATGAGGTTATATGCTATAACTACAATCAATAAGGACATGTATACAAGTACTGTGAAAGATGCTTTTGGAAAAAGGACATTCAAATAATTGACACCATAAAATGGTTCACTAAATACAAATCCAATATTGAAGACAAGAAGAATCAAGATTTAGATAGTTAACTAAATGAATTATCAATGTATGTTAAACTACCTTGCATACTCAAGAGGACGAAAATAAGAAATGGTATATAGATAGTGGATGCTCAAGTCGTATGACAGGAGACAAGGTCAATTTTATCTCTCTCAAAAATCACCATTTAGGCTAAGTAAGATTTGGTGGAAATAATTCTGATAACATAGTTGGGAAAGGTTCTATAAGCTTGGATAATGGTCACACTAGAACTAAAAATTTTCTATATGTAGAAGGTTTTAAACATAATCTTCTAAGTGTTAGCCAAATGTGTAAATAAGAAAATAATCTGACCTTTCATTACAAAGGGTATGAAGTTAGAAGATTAAAGTCTATAAAATTAGTTACAAACATTCACAAGGTAGATAAAAACTTGTATATATTCCATGAATCCAATAGAGAGGAGTGCTTTATGAATCAATTAAAGGAAAGCTGGATTTGACATAGAAGACTTAGACATTTGAAATTTGATAATTTAGTGAGGATTAGTTCAAAAGGGATAGTATTCTTATGCCTAAAATCACTAAGATTACTCATACTCATTAAAAGGCATGCATTCATGGGAATAAAACCAAAAGAAGGTACAAACCTAAGAAAAATTTCACCATAGTTCCATTAGAGTTAATCCACACTAACATATATGGACCTATAAGAACTCAAGGAATTCAAGGTAACAAATAATTCATGCTATTAATTTATTAATTTTTAGGCCCTAAATCCATCTAATTATATGATCCACACCAATATAATAGACACTTAGGCACAAGTCACTCCCTTGGTATGAATGTTGTTTTATCATCTTGTGGCACCAGCTAGCAAGCAGATAACCAACTACCTTGTGACTCAATCATCATTAGGAAGTGGTGACATAGGAAAATCATATAATGATTGAAGTAGGGTAGTGGATATGGAGGAATGATTTCATCTAATGCTAGCTCAACACTTGACATGCTTCTTTCACCATTACAATAATATGTTCCTAAGTGTTATAAAAGTTGAGTTTAATCTAGTTAGTGGAAGAGGAAAGTTAGAATAGTTAAGCTCTATAGGATTGTTTTTGAATGTTATATTTTCCATTTATCTTAGTTTTTAGTATGGATGCTTTTAAGTCTCCTCATTATAGTACCAAAGCTCACATGTGAGCCTCTGAGCCTTTATCAACTTTACTATGAGCATTTTCTCAATTTATATTTATATATACCATGTATTTGAACTTTGTTTAATGATGAATGGCATTACGTCTAATGAGTTTTAAACTATATTATATGGTTCTAGTTATAGGCTTAGAATGAGAATGGTTTGCATAATGTTTTCAATAATTGTAATTCTGAGCTTTACATTATGACTATTAAGTTCTATCAAGCTCTTGACCTATCTTGCTCATGGCATTTCTGTAGTGTATGATAATGTTAGCATAATCTATAGAAATATCCTAAGTATAGAAATATACCCATTCTTTGTGATGATACCTATGTCAAAGCACAATCCTAAGCCTAAGTACTTCATATAAACACCCCATTGACCCCCCAAGTACCTAATTAGTTTTAAGCTAAGGAAACCAAAGGCTTACACCCATGAAGTTATAGAGTCATAGCATATAGGCTTGTGCCTATAAAATAGTCAGACCCTCTTAAAATGGCTTACACCAATGAACTTACCACCACTATTCTAATAACCAAATTCCCTAGAAGGTAGAATTATACCATGGCACGACTAGCCCAACACAAGCCATGTTCCTTTTTTTATTGAATTTTAGGTGAATGCATAAGTATTGAACCTTATGTGAAGTGATTAAATTTTATTTGAGTGACAAATTTTGAGTTCTATAAGATTATTCAAGGCTTGCACCAAGTTGTAACAAGTCTAGATATGACTTGGACATCTAAATAAGTACCTATCAAGGTTGATGACTTAAGACCACTACTTTTCTACAACATTTTGGTTCCATTATTGGGACCTATGTTAAATTTTGTTGATATAATGGCACACTAGAAAAATGATCCAACTCTCCCTCGAGAACATTGAGAACTGGGTAAAACAAGTGAAGGATAAAATTTCACTGAGGCACCCAACTTTTAGAGGATAGAAACCAAAGAAGTGGGTCTAGACCTATCTATATGATGCTCTCTATGATTTTTTCTTTTGTGAACTACTTGAGTAGGTATACCGATGGATGGATACTTATGTGACACACAAAAGTCAAAACTATGGGTAGTGCTTTGAGTGGATGAAAGATTTCCTAGAAAGGCTTAAGAACTTAGATTCCATGTGGACTAATCTAGAGACAAATGGTAGTAAGCAGAATTGAAAAATTATGTGCTTGAATTCATGGTATCGACATAGTCCTTCCCTAAATAAGTATAATATCAATTCTTATGTGAACCCAAAGGCATATTTGTGAGAGAGTTTGGTATGAAAATTTAAAATATAATGGTGTATTATGGTTTTGAAACCATGAGAATGGAAGGCTAAAGTCCTATCACATATGAGCAATGTAATAGGGAATAAGGGGATGTGTAGGTCAACTACAATGGAAAGGGATGAGAAATTTGAGACCCAAGAGCTTAGGAAATAGGATTACAATAAGAGGAGGTGTAGGTTCATGGGAGATCTAAAACTTGGAAGTATCGAGAGGACTCATAACAAGTAGGAAGGGCATGGGGAAGGATCTATTGAATGGTAGTAATGATAAGAGGAGGGAAACCTTAAAGCCATGGAATAAGCTCTACATTTGACAAGTGAAGAATTTTTGGGGTCCCTATATAATTTAACCATTAGAGATGCACTGAATGTACCTACCCCCTTTAGACCTATGGCATGATCTCATGTAGTAAATCCCTCATAGGAAGATAGAAGATTGATAACTGACCTTATTGTGAACCTATACTCTAACCATTTTATAGACTTGGACCATAATTTTTTGATTAAACAAGTTGTTCCTTACGAGGAGCTAAGTGAGGATACCTCTAAACTTTGGGGAGCTAGTGACTAGTAGTAGATTCATAATCAAATATAATTCTCCTGATAAAAATGGAAAAGGAGAGTTACCATAGACATGTATCTTCTACTTCATTCAAATGTCAACCTAAGGATGTAAACTTGATAGGATAAAGTCATTATATATGCACATTCAATCTTCTAATTTGACTTTCTATTGATTGTAATCTAAGATGATAGAACCAAACAAGAAATGGAATGTTAGAATTGAACATGAATATAATACTATAAATTAAATGATTATACTTATTTTATTTTTGGAAGCTTCCTTTAAATAATTATATGCAAGACTAAAACTCAAACAATTAATAAATAAAATACATAAGACATAAATAAACTAGATATCATGCTTATCTATTTAACGAGTTGGATTGTTGCTACAAGAATTTTGAAGGGGGACCTTCTTCCTTTTGACTCTATCTTCAATCCTTCATCTTAAAAAAATGAAATGAACTCAGAAATGATGGTTTACATTAATCAAAATGTAGCAAATAATTTCTATAGGGAAATTATAATAACAATTATCTTACAAAATATACTTATAATATATTTCTCTAATTGATATCTACTACTTTTCTCAACCCTGATGTTACCTATATGTGTGTGTGTGTGTGTGTGTGTGTGTGTGTGTGTGTGTGTGTATGTATATGTATATATATATATATATATATATATATATATATATATATATATATATATATATGTATATATGTATATATGTATATATATATATATATATATATATATATATGTATATATGTATATATATGTGTGTGTGTATATATATATATGTGTGTGTGTGTGTGTGTGTGTGTATGTGTGTGTGTGTGTGTATGTGTGTGTGTGTGTGTGTATATATATATATATACACACACATATAGATATATACATATACATATATATATATATATATATATATATATATATGAGATTTTTATATAAAACAATATACATTTCAAACTAAGAAGCATTTGACTATACAATAATAGAAATTGGTTCTTTCTACTAAGGTCACCATTCATGTGAATCTTGCAATACTACCTTAGGACAAACAAAGTTTTTTCAATCTTTCAACCACATCTTTATTATTCTTCATATAGGTTATTATCATTTCCATGAGTTGGTTAAATAATGAATCAAATTTTGTTCATCTATGGCTTTGGTTATGTAGTGGTTGTAGGACGTATATATGTCATGAGATTCCTTTTGTTGTAATATGTTTTGTGTTATATACTTATTGCTTCAAAATATATTTAAAAAACATTATAGATAAAATCATCCTATAGTAGAAGATAACTATTATATAATTGATTTTAAGACAAAGTTCTAACTATTCAAAGATTATGGGAACATAATGCTATTTGTAAGATTATGGTTTTGAGGATAAGAACTTTATGGGAAAGTATTTTAGAATCATGATAAACAAGAAGGATGAGCATGATATATGAGGACAAAAACATGACATTTATAAGTATCATTACACCCCATAAATTAATACCTTACTCATCTTTGATTAGCAAACTTTCTTATTTCACTTTCACAAATAGTTCTGAAATACATAGGTTCCATGGCACCACTTGATAGGTGAGCATAAAATCCATGCCATTATTTAAATAATATTTAATTTTTGACCTCTTTGGATTCATCTAATGGATTTTTATCCTACCAATCTAGAACAAGATACCAAAACAAAGGGGGCTGGAATTTTATGCTCAATAATTGAGATTCCATTTCACCTGCAAGTAGAATATATTTTGTGACTCTATCAAATGTTGATTTTAAATTGAAAGGGGAATATGGATCTCTCCTATTTAACTTGAGAGTGAGAACATTCAATATTCCTATGAAATATTTTTTGTTGTGGGTCAAACATAAGTTCTCAACCCCAAGTAGAAATCTTGGGCTGCATCATAATTTTTAATAAACCAAGCCCTGAATTCCTTCCATAGCATAATATTATCTCATTATGCTAACACAATCTAAGGTGTAGCTGACTCTTTTCTAATAATTAATTGACTTTCCCTTTCCTTTTTTATATATTTAGTCATCTCTCATCCTCTCCTATGCTCATTCAAAAGATATGATGAAAATGCCTTTAGAAGAAGATCTCCAACATATAGGTTAGGATTCCATTCCATGTCATGAGGCACAACATATTTATGAAGATAGAACTCACATAATTGTGTTTGTTCTTCTTATGAGATTTATTTATATAATTGAAATAAATAGAGAGGAGTGATTACTTGATAAGGCATGTCATAGTAAATTCTCATGAATTTAAACTTATGCCATTATTCCTCAGGATAAACTAAATATATCATTGTAGGAGGCCTTTAGTTAATGATCACTTGAGTAAGACCAGCTAGATATTCAATTTTATGCTATAGATTGGAGATCATTTCTTCTTTTAATCTAAATTCTTCTTTCAATTTCTTATTCTCCTTTGTTAATGCCCTAAAACTTTAATATTGATTGTCTATCCATATCATCAATTTAGAAGATAATATAGATGAGGAATTATACTTGATAGCTTGGGTAGTTATAAGTTTTTCATGTTACTGTTCTACTACACAAGGTTATGAAACAATGGCTATAGGATGGTTTTCTATAGAGGGTTGTAGCTAAGAATCAACTACATCAAGTGCATCTAGTCCTACTTATGACTCATCATGTAGCTTCTTCATTAATCACTCTATTTCTTGTAGGGATTTCTCTAAAGTAGGAAATTCCACTTGTATGGCAGGTTGTTTCATTTATTCTACATCTTTTCACATTGATTTTTATGGAAATTATTTAGGAATGTGTTCTATTTTCTATATTTCCTTATTTTCTTATTGAGAACATTCTTCTTTTTTAGTCTTGAGGTTATCAAAATTAAATGCCTCTAGTGATTCATGATTGATGGTAGTTTGTTTTTCTCTATATTCCTCATTAATTTATATAATAGAATAAGGTTTAGCTATTGTTTTAAGTTTCATCTTTCTTCTTAATCTATGGGATCTATTAGGAGTAGATGTGACCCTAGCATTTTTAGGGAAAGATATAAGTTCTTCTTTAGATTCCTTAGAGTTAGGTTACATAATGAGTTTCCTCTTCCTTCTTATAGATTCTTTGCTTGTGAAAGCCCCTTCTATAAGATTTTTACTTACTTTAATTTCTTGTGTCACTATAGTAATATCTTCTATAGGTTCTTGTGGAGCTATAAAAATTTACTCTACATGTTCTTATGGATCTGTAGGAAGGTCTTCTTCTATAGGTTCTTGTGGTGTTGTAAGAAGGCTTTCTTCTATCTTCATCTGTGCTTCTACTTCCATTTTATCTTCTACTTCTATCTATTCTTATTCATTTTCCTTACTATTACTTTCTATATTTTTAGGTATTTCGAGAAAATCTTCCCAATGTATATTAGGCCTAGTCCTTTGTAATTAGTCTTGAACAATTAACTGAATTAAACAACTGTGGGAGAGAACTTGGGGATTACCTCTTTGAAATGCCTCTACCATTTTTATGATCATGTTAAAGAAGATTTTGGGGAAATTTATCTCAATAGCATGCCATAAATTATTCATGAATTTGAAGTGAACATAATGTAGCATGGAATATCTTGCTTTACATGTGAAATATCTAAAGATGAACATAATAGCTTTGGCCCATCTTCCTAGTAATGATAATCATGCAGTGCCCTATTTTTAAGTCTCCAAGCTTTCATCTCCTCTAATAAATTTTTTCCTCTCTACCTCAGCCTAAAACTTTTCCTACCATTATTACCCTATTCATGGAAATATAGTTACTCTATTAATGATGGTTTTAGTTAGCTTTATTGCCACTCTTCTCACCATTGCTAGGTTGTTATACAATGAGCCAGTGAATTATTCTATAATTCCTTGATCAAGAGCATGTATCCTCTCAAAATATTGGGCCCATCCTACATTCTCAAATAGGACTAGGATGTCTAAGTTATTGGTCAGAGTAGAGATATCAAGCTATTCTTGTTTAATCAAGTCCCCTCCCATATTGTAGGTTGGAATTTTAGTTGTAAGGTTTATGCTCTTACAACAAGGGTTTTTTAGCTTTGGGGAAAATGTTTGAGATTTATTCTAGGAGAAAGAAAACCTATTTAAAATATGATAAATCCCCCCACCCAACATAAATGGTCACTTATCATGAAGGGATGTAACTAACATGTACTAGTGGCTCATGGAAATGATAAATGGTGGTGGTCGTAGTGCCTTAATGGTCATTTCAATTAGTGAAAGAGAATATATCATGGGATGGCGTGATAAAGAGAAGATATGGTGGTGTTTTAATACCATTAAGACCCATCATCCTAGTAATAATTAAAACTTATGACATGAAATTAATATAAAATAATTACCTTATTACTTGTAGGAATCTTTTTATTAATACATAAATGATGAGTCAAAGCAGAAGATGTGAGGAGTAATGACATGTGATTTCCTTGTATTGGAATAAAAAATGCTTTGTGAGAAATGAAATGTATGTAGTGATAAAAATTCATCTAAAAATGAGAAATATTTCCTATGGCAATAAGAAGTGTTTTACAGTAATAATAAATATCCTACAATAGTAAGAATTTTATCCTGTAGCAAAGAAGAAAGTGTTTTTCTACTCTAAAATAATGAATTTGTAAGAAAAAAACATATGAAAATAAAAGTTTTATTTTTATAGTGATTTTTTTATGAATGTTGATCATCTAGTTACTTGGTTTTCTAATGCATCATCTATCAACAATGCTTGAAGATTTGCATTGATGAATTTTTTTATATTTTTAATTTTTGGTCCCAACTCAACTGGAATTATAAAATCCCTTGAGGTAGTATTTTATTTAGCATGAACCAAACCATTTTGAATGGATTGTTTTTGGATATAGGAAGTTTTACTACTCTAGGAAAATATTAGAGAAGGGTTGATAGAAATATCCTTCAGCTATAGGAATAGGTTGATTTGCTTCATGAATAAAATACAAATGTTATTATTCAAGATGTTTTAAAGTGAAAATTTCCTTGAAAAATGGTTTCTTATACAACTTGAGCCTATGTCCATTAATAAGTAGTCAAAACTAAATAGATTCAATGGTAATTAGCTTTATATCTCAATTGAAAAAAACTTGATCGATCTCATAAGGCCCAAGCTATCTAGACTAAAGACTCCCTTTATGATCTTTGTATTTAGAGTAAAAAAGGAGTGCCCAATCACCAGGTTGGAAATTATTAATCTCGATGCTCCTATCATGCCAAACCACTTATTATTTTTGCACTATTTTAGTGTGGCAAAGTGCTTCCTTTCTAAGTTCATCAATTTCATTTAGATGTATGATCTTGTTTTGTTGATATTGGAAAAGATTCAAAACCAAATAAAGTGTTGTCCTTAATTTTTATGCTCAAACTCAATGGGCAGAACATGAATTTTACCATAAACTAGTTTATAAGGTGTGAAACTAGTTGTGTTTTTCCAAGTGATTCTATAAGCCCAGAGTGCTTCCAAAAGACAAGTTGATCAATATTTTATATGCAGGGTAATAGTCTTGGTGAGGATATTTTTTGATTCCCTACTTGTAACTTCTACTTAACCATTTGACTAAGGATGGTAAGGGGTAGAACTTTTATGTCTTATTTAATATTCTTTTACCTAGGTAGTTGTGAGGTATGATTTGAATTGTGGTTCTTGGTCTGTGACTATTTATCTTAGTAATCCATAACATGTGAAGATTTATTCATATAATAACTCAACTACTTTCTCATCTCAAGTAAGGTTAATGCCTTGACCTTAGCCTATTTTGTGACATAATTAGTGCACGCCAGTATATATTCCTTGTTGTTAGATTTAGAATCAATAAGACCTAAAAAATCTAGTCCCTCTTTGTCAAAAGGTTCCAGAAACAATTTTGCTTATAATGGCATTTCATCAAAGTGAGTGGATTTCCCTATATGTTGACATTGATCACATCTATGACTATACATCATGGCATTATTATGTAAATAAGGACAATACTATCTAGTAGTAAGTACTTTCATATCAGTCTATTTGGGAAAAAAATGACCCCCATAGGGTTTATCATTGTAGGCTCTGAGAATTTCATAAGATTCACCTTCTTAGATGCATTTTCTCATAACTAAATCTGGTCTAGTGATAAAGAGATATCCTACAATTCAATAATAATGTCTACCCTTTTGGATCAGATGTTTTTCCTTAGCTGAAAAATTTTATGGTAGTGATCCTATAAAAAGATAATTAGCAATTTATACAAACCAAGGAAATTGAATAGTTACTTCAAAAAAATACTCGTCAGGAAAGGAATCATCAATAATAGGACTATGATCATCATTTTGTAGTTGAGATATAAAATATACTACTACATTATTATTACATGGTCTATACATAATAGTAATATCAAATTATTATAATAAAATCAACCATCTAATTATCTTACATGTTACAATAGGTTTGTTCATTAAATACCTGATTGTTGCATGGTCTGTGTGGATGAATACTTGGTAACATATAATCTAGTGTCAAAATCTGTTGATGGAATAGATAATGGAAATAAATTCCTTATCTATTATAGTTTAATTTATTTCATCCCCTTGAATATTCTTACTGATAAAATAGATTGCATAACTCAAATATTCATCTTTTTGGCCAAGGATAACTCCTAAAGTGGTGTAAGATATAACTATGTGGATTGAAAAGGATTCTTCCAATTATGCCCTCTCAAAACAAGATTTTTTATGAGTAATTTAAGCTATTAAAAGGTAATTTTACAATCATTATTCTAAGTAAATTCAACATCCCTAGTAAGAAATCTAAACAATGGGGTGGAAAATTTACTAAAGTCCTCGATGAATCCTCTATAATAACCAACATGTCCTAAAATGCTTCTAACATCTTTTAGCTTCTTTGATATGGGTAGATCCTTAATGATACTTATCTTTATTAGTTCAACTTGAATTCTAGTAGGGTAAATGTGATGTCCCAACACAATCCATTTAGTCACAAGCATATAACACTTTTCATTTCTCAAAGATAATTGGTGGTCTTGGCAACATTGAAGAATTTTATCTAGTTTGGTAAGTATTTATTCAAATTTCTACCAATAGATAGTGAAATCATCCATGTAGATTTCAAAAAATTCATGGGAGAGATTAGAAAATATGCTCAACATATCCCTTTGAAAATTATTTGGGACATTGCAAAGACCAAACAATAAGATGGCATAGGCATAGGTTCTCCAAGTGAAAGTAAAAGTGGGTTTGTCTTGGTCTTGTGAAGCAATTTGAATCTGATTATAACCACTATATCCATCTAGGAAGGAAAAATACTTTTTCCCTACTAATGTTTCCAACACTTGATTGATAAATGGAAGGGGAAAGTGATCCATCTTGGTAGCAGTATTCAACTCTTAGTAGTCAACATAAATATGCCTTTTACCCCCTTTTTTAGGTACAATAACCAGAGGAGAGACCCATTGGATATCCAAAATAAGATAAAAAAATAGTTCATCTAAGATTTTTTACAACTCAATTTTAGTAATGTCTTTAACTTAAGAATTCGTGTGTCCTTGGGGTTATTAAATAGGTTTGCATTCTTATTTAATGTAAATATGATGCATGCATACATCTGTGGGTCTTCCTCTCATGTCATTATAGTCATAGGAATATTTTTTTGTGTGCTTTATTAGCATTATAAGTAACTAGATTTATTTTTGGTATCTAAATGAGGTGCTAATGTTGAGAGGTTTATTTAGTATAATGTCTACATTCTTTGTTAAATATAGAATGGTTTCGACATTAGTGATTAAAGGAGTATAGATTCATTAATGGGGACATAATTGATGGAATGTCCAAATGTCCCTTGTGATTTTATCAAGATCATTTTCAAGAAAAGTATTCTGAAGAGGGAATGGTGTACATTCCAACATGTCTATGGCTGCAAGATCCTATTAATAGGTATTTTTTATAATACTAGTAAGGGAAATGTCTTCTTATTATGCCTACAAAGTTGGACTCTAATCAATTACATAAAGATTTTTCAAGGAGATAACTTCTAAAAAGTCATAAATCTATGGCATCGAGACATCATTTTGATGAGGCTAGGTTGGTAGATAAAGAACTAGTTTCTTGGTGTCATTTACACTAGAAATAAACATTTTTCCTAACCTACAACCAATAAAATCATTAGTGGTGGCCAATCATGGGTGACCAAGGATGAGAGGATTTCCTCCCAAGTTAATTTTTGGATATAGAACAATAAATTCTACTAGATACTACCAGGATTCTATAGTGATAACCAAGTCTTCAATAATCTCATCAGGCTTCACAGTTGACCTATCGACCATCTAGAGGATGGTGGGTGTTGGATGGAGAGTTGTAAGTTTTAATTACTTCATGGTCTCCATGGTAATCACACTGATGGATGCATCCAAGTCAATTAAATTATTTGGAATGGGTTTTCCATGGATTATATCATTAACTATAGGACTTCCAAGATCAGAATATTTTGTTAGAACTATGTTTCCCAACATAATATCTACAAGTTGGCTAATAACTTGGACTGTTTTAAGATCTTTCTTCTTTATTCCTAGTTTTTTCAAGCATACCTCTATAATATCCTTATTATAGATAGGAACATATTTTATTTCTTGAAAGAGTGGGATTTTTATTCAAAAATTCTTTAGTTATCGTAAGATATTGAATTCAAGTTTTGGCTTGGGACATGATATGTTTAATCTCTCTAGAAAAGGAGGATTATCATATTCTTTTTGGTTTTCTAGTGGACTTGGCTTATGATTGACCATAGGTGGTTGTGGATCAGTATGGAGTGTATCAGGTTCTTTAAAATGTTATATGATTATGGGTGAGGTGGATTATGGAATAACACATCTTGATAAAAGTTGGACTAGATTAATATCCAAGGTGTATGTTGGATATTGCATTATTTTGGTGGATTGTGTTCATTGAACCAAATTATTGGTAGGGTTGGGGATGGGTTGGGTGGTTAATTGAGTGGGTCTAATAGGTTTTTGAGTGTTTGACATTAAGTCCTACTATTGCGGTTGTTGTATTTTTTTAAGAAATCCTTGATTACCTCTCCATTGTTATTGCCATAGATTAGAGGGAAAGATCTATTACTAGTTTTGATATTGCCTAGGTTGAGGTTGTTATCCATTATTTTACATTCATAACTAATTATAAGGTAACTTACAATTTTTTTGGGGCCAATTTTGGTTGGATATATTCATCCAAGAATTGTATTGAGGATTATTTGAGAATTGAGAATTTTTAAACATAGAGTTTGATGGCATTCCTGATCTTTGCAACCATGGTTTCTATTAGGCCATATAAAATACTTTATTCTCATATCCTTTTATGGCATGTATCTCCACTATTTTAGGATTCTCTTTAGTTATGCTAGCTACGTAAGCTTTTATAAAATGGCATGTGCATTCTACCTTTTTTTTTCATTCAAGGAAATAGGTACCTAAGGCTTTTTCAATTTCTTTTTGCTTCCTCCATATATGTAATGTATCAAGCTAAGTATCTAGGTGAATAATAATGTCTTTATTCATGTCCTATATTAGGTTACTAACTTCACCTTTAGACAATCTTGTTATAGATGGTTTAAGAAGGGTTTTTCCCCTATTTTTTTTCATGGTTGATCTAGAGTAGTTTGTACATATAACTATTAGTTAATGAAAGGATAATGTAGAAACATCACCACCAGACATTGAATCTATGCCTTTAGATAATCATATTTAATTCCTTTCAAGAATATCAACTTATTTGATTCTTTCTCCATTATAGTGTATTTAGAATTTTGTAAGCAGAATAGAAATCTCTCCATATATTCTTCAAATGACTCATCATTAGCTTGTGTCATTCTAAATATGTTATCTCTCTTATAGTTTTTTCCTCTACCATAGTCTTGTTATTTCATCATAAAACTCTCCTTCATTTATACCCAAGTATAAATGGCATACTTTCCAAGTCCCATAACCATTTAAGTGTTACATATTTGAGTATTGTTGGAAATAGTTTGATTTTATGAGCATCTTGATTATAATCATGGCTATGACATAAGATGTCAAATTCAAAAAGAAATGTGTCTAGATCCTCATATGCTTTTCCCCTAAAGGTAGGGAGGGAAAAGTGAGGAATATTTTTCATGGGTGTATTTATATTAGGAGTAAGTATAGTAAATTTGAAGGTAGAAGACTCATTGGTAGTGTTTTCTTCCTGAGGATCCTTTATGAATATTGTTTGTGTTGGTAGACTAGAAGTTGTTACCATGCACCTCTCAAAATTATTATTAATTTTTCTATTTCCTAGGGTGTAGAAGATGGAGACTTTATCTTTTTTATTAGGAATATATGTATTTTTATATAATGGGGATGGTGTAGAGGTTTCATAATATTCAACTTGTGTTTCATCAAAGATTCTTTCTAAATTGGAAGGTTCCATTGGTCTGGGAAGTGATGAGGGAAGTGAAATTGAAATTCCTGAGTATGAGATGATAGGGTGGGAATTATCAAGGGTGATACATGTGGGTATTTTTCAATGGTATGAACCTCTTCAAGGTCCCTAATTTGTGCTACGAATCCATCCAAAAATTCCTCTTTTTCAACCTCTTTTATTGATAATTATGAGTGATCCTTAGGGATTTATTTGTGCTCTTCAGTTATTGAAGGATGAAGTTTTGATCTTGTGTAAATACTTGATGACTCAATTGAAACTCTTCTTATATAATCCCCTTTTCTTTGCATGTACATCAATTACTTTTTATTTTCTTTTTTTTTAAATTTTCACCCACCCTACCTGCACCGGGTTAGTAATATGGGTATTTTTTTATTTCCACTATTATACTTGTAGAAAAGGAAATTTAAAATATAAAAATAGGAAATATTTAATATAAATAATAAAAATATCTATAAATCAAAAAATAAATAAACATCTAGAAAAAATTGCTATCAATATTGAATATTATAACTATGTGACACCATTCCTTGATAACAGTGCCAAAATTGACTAGTAGTAGATTCACAATCAAATATACTTCTCTTTATCAAAATTAAAAAGGAGATTTACCATAGACCTATATCTTATAATTCATTTAAATTTCAACTTGAGGATGTAAACTTGATAAGATGACATCACTATATGTCCACACTCAATCTTCTAATTTAACTTTCTGTTGATTGTAATCTAAGATGCTAAAACCAAGCAAGAAATGGAGTGATGGAGTTGGACATGAATACAATAATATCAATTAAATTATTATACTTATTTTATCTTTATAATCTTCCTTAGAACAAATCTACACAAGAGTGAAAATCACATAATTTAGATATAAAACACACAACACATAGATAAACTAAATAACATACTTAGCTATTTAACAGGTTGGATTTTTACTACAAGACTTCTAAAGGGGGCCCTTCTTCCTTCTAAATCCATATTCAATACTTCATCTTAAAACAATGAAATGGATTTAGAAATGATTATTTATATTAATCAAAATGTAGAAAAGAATTTCTATAGGGAAATTACAATCACATCTATCTTATAGAGTGTACTTTTGATATATTTATCTAATTTATATCTACTAATTTTATCAACCTTGATGTTACTTATATATATATAATAGGGGAGATTATTTTATAAAAAAAAATATGCATTCCAAACTAAGAAATATTCGGCTATAGGATAACATAAACTTGTTACTTATACTAAGGTCACCATTAATGTGAATCTTGCAATATTGCCTTAAGACAAGAAAAGTTCTTTTAGTATTTCAACTACATCTTTATTATGTTCCATGGAGGTTATTATCATTTCTACAATTCTATTTAATTAGGAATCAAATTATATTCATCCATAGCTTTGGTTATGTAGTGGTTACAGGATGTGTCCACATGATGAGATTCCTTTTGCTATAGGATGGTTTGTGCTATATACCTATTTCTTCAATACATCTTTAAAACACATTATAGATAAAATCATCCTATAGTACAAGATAACTATTATATACTTGTTTCAAGACAACTGTATAACTATTCAAATATTATGAGAACATAATGTTATTTTCAAGATTCTAATTTTGAGGATAAAAACTTTATGGGAAAATAATTCAAAAACATGATAAACAAGAAAGATGAGCATGATTTATGAGGACAAAACATGACATTTCTAGGGCTCATCATCTATCCTAACCTGACAAAATGTAAGCACAAGAATTTTAGTCCAACCAATATCAACTACATATCCTAGGCAACAATCTAAAAGAAGTGACTTGATGCCACTAGTAGGTAGTACAATGCCATCATCATCCATAGTACCAGTGGTAATAATAGGACCAATGCCTAGCCTAGTGGTTGGAGGTGTTGGAGGACCACCACCAGGATAATTACTAGGGGGATAATCACCTTAGATATTGGCTACTCCTTAACCTATATTTACTATAAGATGACCATGTGTCCTCTTGAGTATCAAGGCTTAGATAATGCTATAGAGCATGTGCTCAAGTGTGAACTACAATGGCACATTTGGGGTGTAACCCAATATAAGCATAAGATAACCTAGTTTTAAAAAAATTCTTGATTACACCCATACTTGGTATCAGATGTTTGATCTTAATGAAGATATGTTTTATTATGACACCCTAAAGGAAGCATTCTTGAAGGAGTTTGATATACCTAAATTTGAACAGTAGAGCATCACCATGCTCAAAGAGATTAACCAAGGATTATAAAATAACATGCACCTATATGATGCTAGGTTTAAAACTCTTCTTTCCAAGCTCCCTTATGATATTCACCCTCCCAACATGAATAATGGTTCATTATGGGATTACTAGTACCATTCAGAAAGGCATTATCCATGAAAACATTCATAGACCCTCAGGAAGTGCTTGAAGATGCACTAAAATTCAAGATAGTTAGGAGCACTGACATAGGAATTATCCCTTTCATGGAGGTCCATATTATGTTTATGGCCTCCATACTATAGAAGCTGACCTTTAGTTCATTACAAGATGTTTGAAGTGGGTTATGGTGCCCTAACTACAAGATGGAAAGCCATAATAGGAATAACTATCCTTGAAAGAATATGTGCACATTGCTTCTTAGCTATGAGGTTGTCATGAGGCACATGACATTTGTAACTACCCTTTGTTGCAATGATCTAGTTATGTTAGCATAACCACTTATTTCTAGTTATGTGATGCCTATACTCATACCATACCTAATCATTGTGTTATTGATGAGATGCATGAAAACATGGGCAGAGGTGCACATCAAGAAAAAATAATAGTAAGAAAGTAAGGAGCAAAAGGAAATGAGGGTTATAGCTAGTAGAATACAGGATATGGGATGTAAAGAGGCACCCAAAGGAGAGGTGGTGGATGTGGTAGAGTAAGGTTCCCATCATGATCATGTTAAAAGTGTGGTTTGATCAAGCACATCAGTATGACTATCTTATGTATCCAATGTGTGTGTATTGTTGAGAAACACAAGGTCAAAGAATGCCTTGACTTGTATAAAATGTTGATCCAAGGTAGGATCTATATAGAGAAAGGCATAACGATGATTATGTATGAGCCTAAAGTAGAGAAATGGTCTCCAAAGGTGCAACCAATCTACATGGAGCCAATCAAATTAAAGATAACTACTCAAAGTGAACTCACCATTTAACCACTAGTTGTGATAGTACTAGAGTTATGCTTGGAATATGGGGAGTTGAGTGCATAATGTAGCTTGAACCTAAAGTTTTACCTTATCCAGACCATCCACACTAAAAATATGTATTATAGTAGGCTATGAGCATGATACAAAACCTACAAGGAGAGTTCCAACTAATACAAGACCTAAAAGCATAAGCTCTCACCTATCACAAGAATTAGGATGGTCATGAGGCTAAATTACAAGAACTAATAGAGATATTTTGCCTCATACAAATATAATAGATGTTGCCTTTATTAAATAGCCTAGTTTTAGAATATGTAGGGTAGTAATAATTTGAATTTTTTGTTTCATGCATGGAAATGGTGCATGAGGTTAGGCATACCTAAAATGTGGATTATGGCCAAGAATTCTTAGTGAATTCCACCATCGATGAATGGTCCATCTACGAGGTCCTTATCGACATAGGTGCTAACGTCAATATACTAACTAAGAATGCATGGGAAAAGATGGGTAGGCTACCCCTAAAGTGTTATCCCCATGTACTCTTTATGGCCAACAAGATTTGAGCACAAATGATCATAATTTTTAAGGGTGTCATTGTAAATATTATGGCACTAAATTCTACACTAACTTCAAGGTAATTGAGTTGGCTAAATAAGATAACTATTTATTAATTTTAGGAAGGCTATGGTTTTATGAAAATAATGTTGATATACACTTAAAGAAGTGATATATGACGTTAAAAATTGAAAGGAAAGGGTAGTGATTCCCCTCTCAAGTTACCAAGGACCCCCTTATGTAGATATCATTGTGTATAAACATATTATTTTCAAACTTGTATCGATTACTAAAACTTTATATCTTATAGTAACCCATCGAGTCTTAATCTCTCTAAGTGAATTCCTTAAGGGGTGCACCAAGAAATGGGCCGGTAGACCATTAGTGTTTCTTGAGATTTTTATTCCTTTTACCACTTTTAATCTACACACTTGTCTCCTAAAACCATTTACCCTGAGCTTATTCTCCTCAATCCTACCCATTGCTCTTAATTATCATGCCTTATCCATCCTTTTCTTGCCTTAATTCCCTCTTGGTCAGTCAGTTGTACTAGGTCAAATAGGTCAACCCAATATAGTTTAACGTTATTTTTCACTTTCTTAGCTTGTTAGCCTTTCGACTGACCTAGCTCAGACCTTGTGAATTATCCCCAAAAACAAACTAGATCAAATAGGTCGACCCTATATAGTCAATGTTTTCAAGAGGATTTAAGGTAATATCCACCTATAAATATAAGTTTATTTCCCACCATTTCATAATTTAATAATTAATAGTGAATAATTACAAATGAACATCTACTTATTGACAATTCTACTTAAGGAGTAAAGCTTAGAGTTTCATACTTTCTTTACAGATACAAATCTTGTCCTGTGGAGAAAATTTTTAGATGCATAGATAGGTTGTGTAGCCTAGATATGATTTATCTTAGTTATCATACATAACACAATAATATATTGTGAATAACCTTGGCCAAGTGAGAGATTGAGGCTCGGCAGGTTTGTCTTCAAAGGTAATTATTCTTAAATTTATTTCTCCTTTGTAAGAGTAGATAGATAATGCATTTGTAGTCTTCTCCCATATACTAGGATTTTGTATACATTTATGTGAGTATGTATTCTAATACATGTTTAGTTTAGTTTTTTATTAGTTCTAACACCCATTTTGTGCCATAAGTTTTGGTGTGCACTAGATTATATTTACTTTCTTATTATTAGAATAGGTGAATGTTTTAAATCTTAGGCCTCCATTAGGGTTGTTGTGTGATTGTGTTAGATTATAGGCTTTAGAACACTTCTTATCATGATATTTTGTCATAATTTATCCATTAATCAGGTCTAATGGATCACCATATTAGTCATTCTCTTGTTTAATAAGTGTATCCCAATTGACAATGTAGGTGTACTCTATCTTCTTCAAGCCAGGATTGATTTATAGTCATGATGTATTTCTTATTACATACATACTGGTGAACCTGATGTGAAACTAAACCTTGCATGATTTATTTCACTTATTTCATTCTTTTAGTCATTATTTTTATCATATTTTATCATATCATTTTGACTCTATCAACCTAGTTTTCTGACTTCTATGTGCATGTTTCCAAGAACAGGCAACTAGATCGACCCAGTCAACCTAGTATAGGTTTCCAACCTTTCATACATCTATTTTAGCCTAATAGGTAGACCTAGTTGACCCTATACATTTTTATCACTTCGCAATAAGTTCTTACATAGCTTGATCGATCCTATCGACCTAGTTTGTAGGTTTCTCAAGCATACTTTAAGGTTCTTCATCAACTATATTCCTTCATTGCATCTCTGATCCACCAAGGTTCCTTTATACCTCTATGTTTCTTTCTTTTCTATATTTCCTTTCATAGTTTGTAGTCTTTAAAACTATCCTTACATAGTTAATTTAATCGACCCTACCAACCTAGTTCTGTGATCTGTGTTGTCTGAAATAACTGGATCGATCCTACTGATCTAGTTCATTTTCAGACCTTACTTCCATAGTATATGTTTGACCCTATCAACCATATTCTATATTTTATGCATATAGTTTCAACACTATACCTTGTTTCAAGTTAGAATTGACCTCATATCTGCTACTAATTAGTTGACACATTTCTTTTTCTTTTATTTGCATGCTTAGAATAGCTCACATAGTTTAATTAGGGGATTTTTAATTGATCACTTAGTTTCACTATTTATATTTTATGCAGACATGACCAAATAACATAATCTAAGCAATCACTTTAACGTTTTGTCTACCTAAGGACAACCTACTTGGATTTCATCACCAAGGGGGAAGACAACTTAATGCTTTAGTCAAGTATAAAACATGGTTAATGGTATTATTTGTCTAGTCACCTGATACCCATATCACTGTGATGTGTGAAGTGAGGGGGTAGGCCCTAATATCAAGCCTATATCATTTCCACTATAGTCCGTTTCAGCCCAAACTACCTAAAACCATCCTTAGATTTTTATCTAGTACCTTGCTTATAGACAACTTCCAATCACATTAAAAATCATGTCGTAGTAATCGTAATAAACATTTAGGTTGACTGATTAGTTAGCTCTTTACTTTTCAAGTTGACTGCTTACTCTTTGCTCAATTATATGCATAAAATATTTCTTTATTGAGCATTAGTGCAAGGTTTTGTTTTATGTGCATCAAGTTGATTGGCCAACATTAATCTAATTGACTATCTATTTCCTTTCAGTACTTACTGCTTTTCATTACTTGAAAAATTATCTTGTTTCATTTTCACAATCTATTTTTAGGCTTCATGAATTCCTTATTTGTTGTAATGGATCAACCCAATTGACCCAATATCTTCTCTTCCTTTTATGTAATATATTGGATCAACCCAATCAACTTTGTACAGTCTTATAGTCCCTATTTTTGTACTAGCTTAACCCAGTCAATCATATAATATTTTAGTCACCTCTTTATCCTTTACTTTTTCATCTCTCTTATTTTCCCTTCATCATGGACTTTTTGTTGGGTATGAGACTGAGTTACTATCAATATACATGATGAAATTTGCCTATCCTAAAGGGTCTCCCATAGATAGATTAGGGCTTCTCTTTTGGATGGTAGTAATTTTCATATTACCGCTCACACAATGAACTATAAGACCCCTTCAAATACTTATTTTTAGCATAATCCTCCTCTTTTCATATAAGATCAACCTAAGTAAGAGTATACTCTTGAAATGCTTTTATTTATTTTTTAATTTCCTCAACATTGAGGAAATGATCCTTATACCAGTTATAACCTCATAATTAGTGGTCAAACCAAAGAGCATCAATCACCTACTCCTAAATTCTCAACTTGATTTGGGGATACTAATTTCCTTAATTCTCAATCTCTTCCTTCTAATTTGACACCTTATACCATGACATATTCTTCTCTAACCTCTTCTACCTCCATGCCTAGTATCTTAACAACATGGCAGGTTCTAAATTTAGTGGGCCTCTCATAAGATCCACTATCCTTAATCCTTCCACTAGTTCATTGTTTTCTACCCAAGGAAACCATGCTTCTAGTATTTCTTCCTCTCAACCATTCACTAGTCCATTGTTTGCTACACAAGCAAATTTTTCCACTAGTACCTCACATTTTCAAAAGTTTTCTCAAGCTCCTATCAACACTAATAATAGTACCCAAGCCACAAATACCAATCCAAATAACAATTATAATGCTTCTAATGTTAATCAAACACACCAAATTTTATTTCAAACTCTTAATTAAATGAATACCTTTCAAGTGCATAACAAGAATCAAATGATTAGAATGCAAAAGCACCTTCTTAATATTCAATCTCATCTAGAAACAATGGCTTGGGGCACACATAATTAGAATATTCCCCCTCCTCCTATTTTATATTCTCAAGGAAATCTCATTCCTCAACCTCCTTTTTCACTAAAAACATCAAGCATCTACAAAATGAACCTCTTACTACTAAAATTTCCAACATTGATATAGGTGTATAACACCTACAATTTCATATAATGGGTCAACCAATCCTACCCTTCACATCAAAAAATTTGTAAATATTTACAAGGATTGGATTAAATTACAAACCTTTGTCACTATAAAACTCCTAGCCAAAACCCTCATGGGTGATGCCTTAAATTGGTATAATCAACTTAGAGCTCATTCTATTTCTAGTTTGGAGGACTTAGTAAATTCTTTAATGCAAGAATTCCAAACTAATGATCTTCTTGAAAACACTTTGGCCCATTTCATAAATTACAAGCAACATTAAAATGAAACTACCCAAGCCTTTGTTAAGAGATGGAAAACTTTGTCAAACAAATGTGAACATAACATGGTCAATGACAATATTTTTTAACTCTTTAAAAATTCTCTCTTTCCTAAATTACAATATCAAGTTTTCACTCTTTCTCCACACTTTTGAGGAGGCCATTGACCAAGGTAAAAGACAATGTTCCCTTATGTGTCAATTCAAGCCATCCCAACCTTATGTGGGTCCTTGTCTATTACTTAAGAATAATAACCACAATGTTACTAATGATGGTGTTAGTGATTCTTATGACACCATTCATAATGTTCCAACTGTCATTCCTAACCCTTCCTCAAAACTAGCTCCTTCTTATCAATAATATACTAATCCTTCTTTCTCTTCACCAAATAACATCGACATTCATAAACCACTAACCTCAACTGAATTACTTAAGCATCTACCAAGGCCTCTTCGATGAGAGCTTGAACCTACTCTTCCTATGAAATCTTGGTATAATCTTAACAAGTTTTCTTGGTTTCATGTTATTAGGGTTCATTCTCATGAGACCTATAGACAACTTAGTAATTTAGCTATGGATTTTCTTCTTGGTCCTAATTCTGATCATGATTCCATCATTCGCAAGCACTAACAAACCTATGGGATTACTTTCAAGGACTATAAATCAGATGACAATGCTCATTTAGTTATCTATAAATTCCCTCTTCCTAATCATTAACCAATTTAAGACACCCAACATAATTCCACCCCTTCCACCGATAATGTAGAAAGTCTTAGTGAGCTAACTTCTAAACATAATGTTGTCAGCATGAATAATATGCGAAGGGTGGTAGCTTTCATTGATTCCCAACCTATCTACACTCCTTCCCATAAGACATATTATGTTATCCAAGATTCTTCTCCAACTCATTTAAATAATTTGGGGAACTTATTACTTTTGATGATACAATTTATGATTCTCCCTTGGATAACACTTCTCATTCTATTTTTATCACTCTTCCATCATATTCTAATACTAATTATAATCTAGATTATACTAACACTTCTACCAAAACTCAAAATCAATATAAACCAACTACTTCATCATTTCAACATGTTTTACAACCTTGCTCTAAACCTTATTCTTCCTACTAACAAAAATTTCAATGTAATTCAACTCCTCCTTTTGAGGACCTTCTCAACCATTACACACCTATATCTAACAACATTCTTATGGGTTATGATGAATGAGATCCTATTACATAACACACTAATATCCCATCTTAGATTCCATTTATTAATATTATGAGGACTTCTCCACATAATAGAAACCATCTCATGTAACTCTTATTTGAGATGAATGTCCCTTGTCTTCCTAGATCAGGATGGGAGGTAGATTTATATGGTTTTAAAGATAGTATTTTACAACAATGTGAAGAGATGTCTATCAATGTAGATGAGACTATAGACACTTCTCTTTCTTTAAAATTTCCCATAGATTTTATGATTCCCAATGAGAATTTTCTTCATGTGGATGATCCTCTTTTATTCATTAATGTCTAAATAGGCAATATCCAAGTTAAGCATACATTAATTAATGAGGTTTATAGCATGTGTGTTGTCTCTCTCAATTTCATTAAGACCCTTGGATATTTTGAATTCAATCTCAATTATACATGTAGAACATGGCAAGGATATGATATAAGTAAAATGCCTCGTCTAAGTTACATGTGGATTCCAAATACCATCCCACCTAGCACCGTTCATGTGAAGGTGATGATCTTTAACATCCCCCTTTCCTATAACATCTTCCTTGGTAGGTCGTGGACTCACCACATGAGAGATATTACTTTTTCCACCTACCAATGCATTAAATTCCCTCACAATTGAGCCATTTATAGGATTCAAGGTGATACTAACCTTTATAATTTTAAACAATTCCAATATCATAGTGTCTTTAAGATTCCTACTCTTGAGCCTTTACCAAGTGTTCCATTTCATGAGTCTCAATGTCTCAACTTTCCCATCAATTCAACCCAAGTTTATAGTGGGCATCCTAATCTCATTAGCAATATTCTTCCTAATCTCCTAGATTCTAATGATGATGAGCCCAATGAGATTAACTTCAAGATCAAAACTTATTATCTCTCACCTCATCTCATCTCATAGCTTCTTTCATCCTTGCAGACTCATTCTTACAAGCCTCCTTATGATGGGATTCTCTTAGTCTTAACCAAGAATAGGCATTTTATTCATGATACATCCTTAGATGACAAGGTTATCCCTACCTATGTCATTGATCTTCACACCTTAGATTATGATGATGGCTAATCCTTAGATGGTCCATTGTTAGGTGGTCTTGTATAGGACCATGATGTTGATATTGTCCATTATCATTATTCTTTACTTGAGTCTTTTCATGTATCTCATCATTTTCCTTCATTTATAATTCTTGATTTTTGTATTTTTCCCCTTTATCATAGGGTATAAATGATGTTGACACCTCTAGTTTCTGAGGATCCACATAGGACTATGTTTATGGATCATGTTATGATTGGGCCTTACCATTTTTATAGGTACCCTAACATTCATAGATGGTTTACCCCTAAGCTTAGTGTAACTCTCCTTATAACTTTTTTAAATCTTGATCCTCCCTTAGTATAGCCTATTATAGTTGAGCCTCTTCCCACTCTTGATTTAGTTGATCCTATTTCCACTCCCACTATTGCTAAGCTTACCCTTATTTCTAATTTTATTATTCCTTTTGTTGAGCCTAGTTTCATTCCTTCCTCATCATCACCCTCCCTTGGTGATGGCTTACTTCCCTTGCCTAAGATGGCTCCTCTACACACCAAATGGGTTGATGAATGCCCTCTAATTTCTTCCACTCCTATTATACCTCCTTTTGTGAGTGTTTCTCCTAAGACCACTCAAAATCATATTTATTATTTTCATGGGATAGATAATCATTCTTCCACTCATTGTCACAAGTTGTAATAATATATTGATACCTTGCATCCTTCTTCCCCATCATCAGATAAATCCATACCTCCCTTAAAGGTACTTGTAAACACTATAAAACCACACATGATGCTTTTAGATGTTGAAACACCCCTAAATCAGACCATTACCCAACCTTTGACCATAACCCTATGTCAAGATAGCTAAACCAACTCACTAACCTACCTTTTCACCCCACTTAGCCTTTGACACTTGACCACTAATGATCACCTTGATACAAATAGTCGCCCTTAGCACCGATGGTTAGGTCCCTACCATCAAAGCACTCAAACTTAGTCTATGTGTGAACCCAAACACATAACAATTTAATTAATGTAGTGAGTTAACACATCAAAAATTAAATTTATATAATGAGTTTCACCCCTTATAAAACCTACACCTCCATCTATTTTTCTTATAAAAGAGAGGATAAAGAAGTGAAAAAGTGATCCATCCATCCAATAATTTTAGTAATCAGGTAATCAAGCTATCAACCACTAGTTATCTAGTGCTTATGTCATCAATGACTTCTTTGTAGGTCTTCCCTCTAATAAGTCAAAAAATTTGACAGAGACCCAAACCTCTGCAAAAATTATTCTTTAGGAAAAGTACTATTACTCTACCCAAATCACTCTAGATCAACTACAAACTATCAAAAAACTAGTTAAGTACATTTTTGGTTTTTAGATTTTGATTATTTAGCTTCTGATCTAGACCCTTCTGCATCATATATTTTGACCTCCCATACCTAACCATACCTTTAACAATCTAATATCTAGTCATTGACCTCATCAACCCAAGCTTTTTTCAATACTTCTTAGAACCCTCAACAATCACTGATGGTCACCCTAACCACCAATGGTCACCTTCAACTATCAATGGTAACCCAACCTCCAATGGTCACCTTAACCACCAACAGTCATTGTGGTAGGAAATAATATAAATATATTTCCACCTACTTACCCTCAACCAAATTCCACTTTCTATCTTTTTTCCTATTCATAGAATTCCCACATATCTTCTAAACCCAATCTGACCTATTTAGCATTAGTATTGACCCACTTAATTCTATAATGAGTCTATCAGGCATTTATTTCTTCTTGTATTCCATTTCAGTCTTTTCTATCATTTGATGCAAGTATCTCATCTTTATTTCCTTCAACTTAACTATTTTAAAAGAGTGGATTGATAGCCTCTTAATAAGCTCATGTTTCTAGGATCTAGCTTATGCTAATAAATCTACCTTGATATCCATCTAACAACCCCTTTTTATAGTATTTTATTATCTACAAGTCATTCTTCCTAAGATAATGAGAATCTCTTCATAATCATCTAGATTATGTGTATACAAACAAATAAGTTCTTCTAACATACCCATATCTAGTTTCTTACTTCTTCTTTCCAATAAAATAAAATGAAATTGAGAAAAAACATTTTGGCATGCTAGTGGGACCTAGTAGCATCGAGGTGCCCTTTTTATTCCTTATTCTATGATCATATAAATGAATCAAAATTTATTTTGGGTATAAAATAAATGTTGCATACATTTATTTCCTAAATTTTTAACTCACATAGTTAAAATTAAAGGCTGAGTAATTCAATCATAGCTTCACTTATTTATCACACACCATAACAAACCACTCAAATAAAAATTGACATAAGGCATGACTAGGGTTTCATTTCCTAGAAGATCACCTTCACCCTTGGGCTATCTTACTTTGAGGTCATTACCAAGAAGAGAAACCAAAACTTGGCTCTTTGGTTGAGTCTAAACTCTAAAAATTGGTATATACTAGTTAATCACCTGACACACTTATCACTATGGTGTGTGAAGGGAGGGGGTAGGCCCTAATACCAAGCCATGTATTTATTTTTAACACATGTCCTTTTGAGAGCCTTAAACACCTAAAACTAACCATAGACTTTTTTCCTAGTACCTATTCTATAAACTAAGTTCTTTTTCACACTTTCCAACTAACGCATAATCCAAAAGCAAGATAAAAGGTACCCTAAGATTTTAAATTAACTCTAGTGTATGTTTTTATTGCCTTGAGATATTTTTCTTTTATTTGCTTTGTGTTTATTTTGTGAGCTTCTCATTAGTCCTTTCTATTTACACATGGTTTTTACTAGACAACAGTTGAGGAACCAAACCAACTAGAAGCCACATTCCTTTTCTTATTCCTCCATGAAGTATACCTCAAATGTTTAGGGTTATCCTCAACTTTTTAAAAGCCCTACCATGCCTTGGATAATTGTCTAAGGTGATGAAAATTTCACCACCTTCCTTGATAACAACCTTGTGGCCCTCTAACATTATCTTAACACCCTATCTTATTGTGCCCCTACTTCAGTTCCTTGTAGTGACCCACATTATGGGATGTCTCCCCATATTATGGGAGAAATATTTGTTGCTACTACCTCTACCCAACCTATGATCACTCAAATAACTTCCTCAACCAATAACCCATCCACTACCTCCATCCAAACTCATTCAAATAACCCAACCAATAACCAAATATCCCCTACACCAAAAAATAACCCCTCCAACATAGGGGTAACCTTACCTTTTGTTACTTATACTCCACCCACCATGGGGATACCTTATACCCATATTGAAACTATTCCCCTTATCATTTTTAATCATCAAATCTCTACCCCATTTCAAAATGTGGTGATTTATATACCTTTTACCCTTCCACCTATCAACACTAGAGTTACCACTCACACCCAAACAATTAACCCATTCATACATTCAACCCAATCTATATCAATTCCCCAATCTCTCAATATGATCATAACTCCAAACCAACCCACATCAACCCCTCAACAAATACTATGACACCCTATCCATGTTATGTTTCTAATCCACAAGGATACATAGCTCCATCTTCTACCCAACATTTTGTGCCTATTAACATATATGTGGCATTTCTACCCATCCTCTTATGCCTATAAACCCTTATGTGGAATAATCACAACCCTCAATGACCACGTACCAACATGTGGTATCTTCTCAACCTTTTACCAATTATACATATATTGGATCCACCCAACCCCAACAAAACATACCATACAATCATGGAGCTCCCCAACCCCAAACAGATCTGGTCAAAATGTTGATGGACAAAAATACCAACCTAGAGTCATTTATCTATGGGGATCACAACCTCTTGTCTTAAAATAAAAATTTTAATGAACCTATTCACCCATCCATTTCTATCCAACCTTACCCTCCTCAATGGGAAATACCCAAATTTTATAAATTCTAAAACAAGGAAGCTCCCCAACAGCACCTAACAATCTTTCATCATTCTTGCTATTTGATTGCCTATGATGATGTTATTCTCCATCACACCTTTCCTATGTCTTTATCTAGACTAGTATTATATTTGTATAGTGTTATCACTTAAGAACTCCATATTTTCCTTTTCCTAATTCACCCAAACCTTTTTAGACCACTTTTCAATCAATATATCGAAGACAATATCAATCATTAACCTTAATTCCATTAAGAAATTTTATGATGAATCAATTGATGATTTCATAGCTTGATGGAGAAGTCTTATTAGCCATATCTCTTTTACTTTTCCCTAACATGAGTTGATTAATCTTTTCTCTCGTGTTTGTGCCAAACACATCACCCCTACTCTATAGGTTCAAGATTTTATAACTTTTGATGATGCTTTCACCATGTCACACAAAATAAAAACTAGGGACATCAATGAGGGGAAGTTAAAATTAAGAAAAAAAAACTCTATCTTCAAATCCAATGACCCTTCCCCACCTAAAACCATCAACCAATCTAACCACCCTAGCACCAAACCAATAGCATCCACAAACATGATTGTTTTTAAAATTGCTCTACCTCTAATTGTAAAAAAAAACCAATTCCTCTAACTCTTCCAATCAAAAAACTTGAAATCAAAATTGGGATACCCCAAAATATTTCACTCCATTATGGGAATCATATGCTTTAGTTTTGGACAAGTTACTCAAATCCAACATCATACAAATTCCTCTCATCAAACCTCCCCATTAGTTTGATGCTTCTCACCCTGTATCTAGTTGGTAGAATGAGGGTGATATATGTTCTTTCCATCATGTCATTTTACATGACATTAGTAGGTGTAATACCTTTAAAACCATTGTCTAAAATTTTATTGATAAAGGATAAATTGCATTGGACAATCCCAATGCACCCCCAAATATATCACTCACCATCTTTTGAGAATTGTTTCCTAATCATACCCCTCCTACCAACCATGATGACAAAAAATCATAATCATCTCATGCTCATGAGGCCCATATGGTTAATTTAATTATCAATGAACCTATCATTGAAGAAATCACTGCTTTAACCACCTCTTTCTCCATTCCACTTATTGAAGTGGTGGAATCACCCTCCATTCCTTTGGATACCCAAATAAAGGAAACAACCACCTCTTTTCCTTCACTTGATGAGATAATAGACTTACCCTCCTCTCCTTTGATATAAATACCAAAGGAGGCAACCATTTCCATCACACCTTCCTCCCCCATCATAGAAATACTCACTCTCTCTTTGGAAACCATTCCACAAAGAGAGACCACTTTATCTACTCCTTCCATGGAGGAAACATCCTCCCAAATCTTGGAACCTTTCATCAAAGACAAGGTTGAATAAACCATTCCATTACCTCAACATATGGGCCTAACCTTTGAATTTTATGCCCAAGGAACTAAACTAATTTACAAACCCTTCTCTAGGTTGGTCCAAAGCCTAAAATTCTCTTCTTAACCCAATACAAACTGAGCCACTTTTTGGCACCATCTTGGGAACCCCTATCAAAACAAGTAGGAAACTTTTATCTCACCTTCATCTACTCCATATTCAAACACACCTACCCTTAAACCTATAATCACCTCAACCACTTCATCAAAAATATTTTTTTTCTAAAATCATCGAAGAACCATCCAAACCATCTCCATCCAAGATTATCAAATCAACTTACACCTCTCTCACCAAACCTATCAAGAACTTAGGGATGCTTCCTACTTCTAGCCTTATCCACCCATCTTTGAAGTTGTAATTAACCCTATCTCATCTACCAAATAAAACCTTAACCAAACCAACCAAGAAGGTGGATCCACCCAAACTCACACCTAAAATTAGAACCATACCACCTACTTCCTTCTTACCTTATATCTTGGGACCCCATATTTCTTCCATCCTATGATATCATCCTTATATCAAGAAGGATAACCCTCCCAAAACTACCTAAGCTAAAATTACTCCTTTTATTCTACCTTTACCTATGCCCTCCAAAATGTCAAACTCCCCATCATTCTTAACCAAACTATCTACCTCTAACTACCCACCTATCTCCAAACATTCATCATCTTAATCATCTACCTCCAAGTCTTTCACCTTTAAACTTTCCACCTCAAAATTCATCCAAAACTAAATAATCCTAATCAAATCCAATTACCAAAAACATTCTACCACCCATAACTTCCATGGTGAAGCCTATTGCTAAGAAGGCTCCCACCCCAAAAATTGAAAACCCATCACCCTTAACACCTTGGCTCAAATATTATTCAACGAAATTACAAAGGTTATTACAAATGTATTCCTTAAACCTACCACATATAAAACCCTTTAACCCTTATATTACTAAACCATATTGGTTCAATGATAGTTTAATCTACTCATACCATAGGACACCTAGACATGACACAAAGAACTACGAATCTCTCCAAGCACTTGTCCATAGATTATGGTATGAGGATGATATATTATTAGATGAACCTCTCTTCAACCCATTATCAACCCAAACACAAAAAAAACTATCCAACACTTTCTCACTCTTGCACTCTCATCTAAGAGTGAGGAGGAACTGAAGTAGCCCTCTAGCATAATGCCTCCCCTCTATATGGTCACTCGATCTCAGGTCTGGCAAAAAGATAAGGGAAAGGATAAATTATCCATTCTATGGACATATCCTTCAACCCCTCAACCTTCCAACCAAACTAAAACACCTTCACCTTCACGAAAACCCAAAATATCCATTTTGGGTGCCTTTTCCTTCAACCCTTTTGAATCTATCTAACAAGTAGTTTTGAAACAACTTCACCAAACACTGGTGAAGATGAGCCTATATAAATTGATCAACACCTTTCCCCATCATTTGTAAGCATTAATAGAGGCCCTAAAATATATGTAGGTCCACACTAAACACCCTTAACCTCTTGTCACCTTTGTTATAACTCTTCAACTCTGCACCCTTATCACCTTTAAGGATTCAGAGATACTATCTATCTACCTTGAGGATCTAGATCTACCTCTCTTCATCACTACTTACATCAATCAAACACATATCAAAAGATTGATGATTGATGGGGGAACTTGTAGTAATATTATCTCCTATCATGCTTATGACCAACTCTAGATGCCAAAGATTATTATATCAAAAACCATAACACTCCATTATTTTAATAATATTATGGCCACAACCTTGGGAAAAAACATTATCCACGTCTACTTAAGACCTCACATGCTTCTACAGATATTCTATATCATATAAGGTAAGTTATAATACAACATCTTACGTGGATGCCCTTATATATACTCCATGATTTGTGTCCCATCCACCTTGCATCAATGTGTCAAGTTCAAACATAAGGGTCAAGTCATCACTATACAAGCTAACCCTAGTAATTTTGCATTTTGCAACATGACATATCAACCCAATGACATTATTCTTCCTCACTCATTCACCTCACCATGAATCAATAACAAATCCACCCCTACCATCGATGAAGCTTTAACTAGCTCATATATACCTTCTTCGTAGATCCCCATAGAGGACCCCTTGGAACCTACATTCTAATGTCTCTCACTAGTAGAGTATCACCTTTTAGCCTTCGATGCCTTCCCTAGTCTTCAAGAGTATGGGAATCTTTACCATGATCCTGATTATGATCCCAATATCAAAACCATCATTATTTTCAAGATTCCTAACCACCAAAATAATTTCATCTATGGTGGACTTTATCATTCACTTCTCACTTCCTCCACCACCTCTTTTACTTGACCATTTACCTCTAATTTCACCTTTAAGACAAACTAGAATTTTCCCAATTATACCTTCATAAGTATGCATGAAAAATATTTGGCCTCAACCATTATGAATATGGACCCCACAAGTTACCTTTGATCAAAATCTAGAAACCTCATAAGTTACTTGGCCTTGGGTTCATCCCACCAAAAGAACCCACCGATTCACCCAAACCCATCACCACCATTGAGGAATACATTCCATCCTCACTAACCCCATCTCTTTTGAATTTTGAGGATTTAAAAACCATCTTTTATATAAAAAATTTAGTCAATAACATTATTTTGAGCACCTTGACCTATTAAAAGGGCAATTGAGCTAAAACATTTCCTTTGATCCATCCTGAAATGGTAAAAAATGATTCTCCTACCATCCACACTATATAATGTCAAGATGATCATTCCATTTTCACCTACCTTAGTGTAAGGGATTATTCTAGCCACAAATCACATCCTCCTGAGAACCAAACCATGTTGAATGAATCCACTAATGATGTCACTTTGGGTACTAAGGATAAACCTCACATTATAAATATTGGTCAATCCTTAGATTCCTCAGAGTAATAGGATTACCCTTCCTTCATAATTGAAACATAGCATTTTCTTAGTCCTATCAGGATATGCCTAGAATAAACCCTTTTATATCTCTCCACAACATCATTATCTATCCTAATGCTAAGAATGTGTAGGATGTACCCTTGTATCACCCTTTTAGTCAAGGAAGAGCTTTAATTCCTCTTGTTTGTCAACTTTATCCAACCCATTAACTATCCCTAATGGGTTTCCAATATCATTCCCATCACTAAACCCATAGGGGGACTTCATCTCTATGTTAGCTATCATAACCTCAACCTTGCTTAGCCAAAGGATGACTTCCCTTTGCCTAGCATTGACCAACTTATTGATCTTAAAACTGACCACAAGATATTATCTCTCATGAAAAGTTTCTAAGTATATAATTAGATCTTGATTTTCCCCAAGAATCAACACAATACTTCCTTCATCACCCTATGGGGGATCTTCTACTATAGGGTCATGAAATTTTATTTGAAGAAAACTAGAACAAACTACCATCATGTGATGACCTACATCTTCCATGATCTCATCCACAAAATCATAGAGGAATACATAGATGGTCTCCTTGGGAAATACAAATATCACAATGATCATCTAGAAGTTCTCAAAATTATCTTTGAGTGCCTAGTTCATTTTCATGTCTTACTCAACCCTAAGAAATGTGTTTTTGGGGTCTTATCTATAAATCTTCTTGGATTTATCATCTCTCTTTAAGGAATCAAAGTAGGCCCTACCAAAGTCAGAGTGATCCTCGACATGATCCCTTTGACCCACACTAAAAAACTCTACAACCTGCAAGGGAAGCTCCAATCCATCCATTGCTTCATCTCTTCATTGTTAGATATATGTCAACCCTTTCACCATCTTCTCAAGAAAGACACATCTTTTAAGTGGACTAAGGACTATCAACAAGCCTTTGATTCCCTCAAAGAGTGCCCTTTTTCTCCATCCATTCTTATCCCTCCTAAATAATGCCAACCCTTCTATCTTATTATCTCTTCTACTGACCATTCCTTAGAGGTAATGCTTACTCACTATGATGAATAAAACAAAGAGAAAGATGTCTAATATATAAGTCAAAAACTTATAAAACATAAAAATTAGTATACCCACACTGATATGTTTTTCCTCACCTTAGTCTTTGTGGCTTCCAAATTTCATCATTACCTCCTCAATCAAAAATCCTTTGTCATCACCAACATCGACCCACTCAAGTACATGCACTCTAAACCATAACAAAACCAATGTATGGCCAAGTGACTCATACTCCTAGTTAAGTTTAACCATGAGTTCCTCTATCAAAATTTGATTAAAGATCAAGTCATTACCAATAAATTGGTTGAATCTCCTTTGTTAGACAACCAACCACTTCCTCTTACATTTTCGAACAAGTCTATCATGGCTCTTTCTCAAGAGGCTGTAACCTACCAAATGACCATGTTCTTCAATGTCTCAAAGTGAAAATATGGTGGGTGTATAGATTTATTCCCATTTACCTCTATGGTGAGCCTCTTCCTCTTTCTTTCAAACTTGATTTTGAGTGTAGAAATAACATGGATGAGTGTGAAACCCTAGTATTATGTCTCCAAACTGCTTTAACCTTAGGAGTTAAGATGACAAATGTCTTTGATGATTCTTAACTTATGCTCAACTAGACTAATGGATCCTAACAATTTAATAAAGATGTTTTATAGTATTACAAATTCTTAGTAGATGTACTCTTAGCATCATTTGATAATTACCCTATCTAAACTATTCCATGATCTAGAACAAGTTCATGGATACATTGGCTTCCCTTACTTCCTAGATCCCCTGTGTGCCTTTTGATTCCAAACACATTGTTTCCATTCATCATTTTATGACACCCTCTTACATCTAATCTAACCTCCCTAAAATATTTAGTATGGAGGAATCTTCATCAGATATTTGGTACGAGCAAACCTTTGACTAGCTTAACCTCAACATCATTTCTCCCAACCTCTCTAGGAATGTCCAAAGACCCTTTGTTTAGAGTACCTCTTATTATACCATACTAGGGTAAATCCCTTAAAAACATGGTTTTAATGATCTCCTTCTCCATTTCCTACATAATCATCAAGCTTCTCATGCTATCAAGGAAACACATGATAGAATCTATGGGGGACATTTTAGTGGTCTAGTTGTCGCTAAATGTATCCTTTTCCTTGGCTACTATTGGCCAACCCTCAACCAAGACTATTGAAATTATGTAAAAAAGTGTGTTAAAAATAAATAGCATGCCAATTTACATCTCACATTGGCTCATGGCCTTCAAGTATCTAAGGACTTTTGACCCTTCTCACAATGGGGATTAGATCTCATTAGGGAAATCAATCTTCATTCTTCATAGTGGTACCACTCCATCATCACCATAATTGAGTATTTCACAATGTGGGTAAGGGATATTCCCCTCATCTCAACCAAATATGATAAGATAGTTGACTTCATCAATCATCATATGATCTATCATTTTGGTATTCCACATAAGATCCTCACTAATAATAGAAAATCTTTCAAAAACAAAATATTCTAAGGTGTTTGTGATGCATTTGGTATCAAGTTAAAATTTTCTTTGCCTTATCATCCAAAAGTAAATGAATAGGTATAGGCCTTTAATAAAATCCTCAATAAGATGATAACAAAAATGATCAATGCTTCTAGTCAGGATTGGCACTTGTACATCTCCTTCACTTTACGGGCCTACCACACTAGCATTTGAACCTCTATGGGTACTACCCATTTTTCTCTAATATTTAAAGTAGAGGTGGTCTTGCTTCTTGAAGTTCATATTACCTCTTTTCACATATCCTTTCAAGACATCATTTTTGAGACTGACTATCATTAAGATTATCTAGCCTGACTTGAGCTAATTGACAAGCACCACCTAGCTATGCTCAACCATATTCATGTCTATCAAGAGAAAGTCAAGTGCACCAATAAAAATCATATAAAAGAGTGAGAATTAAACATTATAAACCTCATCCTAAAGTAAAATCAACATCTAATTAATATAAATAAAAGTAAGTGAGGCAAGTTTGCTTTCAATTGGCTTGGACCATACATCATAACCCACAAGTATGGATTAGGAGCTTAATGGGTGTCTTCTCTTCAAGGAAAAATATAAATTGAGCCTCTTAATGCTTCGTACCTATGTCTTTTTTTTGTTAAACAAGGATCAAACTCACCTTTTATCTAACTTAAGCTCATCCCTTGATTTATGATATTTTCACCTTCCTCACACCTTCATCCCATCCCTTTAAGGATAATAGATTACAAAATGATGAAAAATGACCTTCTGAAAAATTCAAAGTTTTGATCCAAAATGCTGCAACAGCTCTACCGACTAAGTTAAGATGGCTCTGATACCAAAAATGGTGCACCAAAATGGTGCGCCTATTTGTGTGTAGACTTAAATTTTCATTCTCAATAAATTCATAGACAAGAAATAGGGATTCCTCTATATAGTAACATATGACTGTAAACAACTATATTGATCAGAGCATTGACCTTAGACAACTTCAAGACCATGGGACAAAGATCAAGATGGATTTGTCATGGGTGAAGGTGCTAGTGTGCTGGTTATGGAAAGTCTTAAGCATGTAATAAAGTGAGGAGCTACAATAATAGCTGAGTACCTGGGTGGAGGTGTCACTTGTGATGCACATCGTATGACAGATCCTCGATCTGGCGGGTTTGGTGTCTCAACATGCATCACAAAAGCCTTGGAAGATTCGGGAGTTTCATCAGAGGAGGTCAATTATGTCAATTGTCATGTGACATCCACACTGGTAGGAGACCTGGCAGAAGTTAATGCTATCAAGAAGGTTTTTAAGGATACTTCTGGCATAAAAATGAATAGAACAAAGTTGATGATTGGGCATTGTCTGGGTGCTACTGGTGGTCTGGAAGCAATAGCAACTATTAAGGCTATCACTACTGGCTAGCTTCACCCTATATTTAATCAATTTAATCCAGAACTTGTTGTTACAATTGACACTATTCCAAATGTAAAGAAGCAACACGAAGTGCATGTTGGTATCTTGAACTCATTTGGATTCGATGGACACAATTCAGTGGTAGCTTTTGCTCCATTTAATCCCTAGAACAAGCTACTAGATCAATGTCTCAAATCATTTGTTTTTCGTAGCAGTTACCATCAATTGATGTGGGGCAAATTTTTTGGATATTTGAACCTTGATGTAGAGACTCACTTGGGCAGACTCAAGAATTCACAATATCTTTAATAGATCAAAATGTGCTGGATCGACCATTATATATACATTAATTTAATCTAATACATTATTTCTTACCTTTTTATTATTCAACTCGACTCCATAATCTTTATCATTCCATCTTCTATCTTAGCCATTACATAATATATGCCTTTCATAATAGTGACAAGGTATATACATTCGCACATTCAGAGCTCGATCTATGTGCCCATTATATACGCTTCACCTTCTTTTGAGCCCTTCCTACATATATCACCTTAGAGCCCAACAAAGAACCATTCATACTCTCTGCTACCATTTTTGCATCATCTAGGCTATCAAAGTTAACAAAACCGAAACCTTTTGAATCGCCATTTGCATCCTTCATGACAATTAAACTGGCAGCTTTGCCAAATGTTGAGAACCTCTTAGACAAAAGTTCTCTGACATCTTTCTCCAATTCTTATTTATTTTTTGATATATAAGTTGATAAACTTCTGATCAACAAAAGATCCAGTCCTTTCCTCTCTGTCCTTCCTCTCCTCTCCCTAGGAAGATCCTCCTTCTCTGTTCTTCTATGTACCTCTCATCCTCCTCTATATTTAATTTTTTTTGCTCTTGTTAAGATTCTCCCCTCTAACTTCTATGCCCAATTTTGGGTTGAAGGTAAAACAGAAATAGTTTGTAATTTTTAACAATATACTAAGGTTGAAATCATTTCAACCACTTCCCCCTTATTTCCTCAATAGCCCAACAATTACCTTTTTACTTTTACTTTTGACATTTCCAATTACTCCTCCTTAGATAACATTTTGGAGGCAAAATACAATAATTTGAAATTCTAACTTAATCATGACCATGTCTTTAGGTAGCCATTGCAGATGCTCCTTCATCACAAAATATAACCATGTACTGAACCATCATAGTCATAGCCTAATATTAAATATGGATACCATGGCTCTACCGATGGCATGGTTCTCATGGATAAATTTCATCCCTAATCAAATGAAATCCCATCGTCATTGTCTTTCAAAACCACCCCTTTCACTTATCATTAACCTTTTTGTGCTTTAGGATTTGCCTTCATAAAGATAAGCTTAACCTAGCATCAAAACAATTTGGGATACCTATTTATCACTTGGGTCAAATATCTCTAAGATGTAGACTAATCCCTTGAAGGATAGCTACAAAAAATCTAAATTGCTTAAAAATATGGATTGCTCCCTTGAAAAATAGCTACCAAAATAAACAAATCCAAACTTAGACCACTCCCTTGAAGGATGGCTAAGTCAACTTTGTCAAAGAAATAATTTGAATCTTCCTACATTGATCAACTTCACAAAACTATCAAAACAAAGTAATAAAAGGGCCCTATATCAAAATCAAGAACAAGTTATCCCAAGAAAGCTATAATCAGCTTTCATATATAGTATCGATAGACTTCCCACATTGATTAGTCTACACCCTACATTAAAACATGGATGTATCTATTATGGTTTTTTAGTCACCTATAAAAGGGGCAAACCAACCCACAAGAGGTTACACTACCCTTCACACCACCTATCACCTATCTCCCCTTTTTACCATCTACAAATCAAGGGATTCATGAGCTTACTTGAAATGATGTGATTAAGACACCTTTTTACCAACCAATACACATTAATAAAAAACATTAAACAGACTTATGTTCTTTAAGACAATCTAAATTTAGGTTTTATTTTGTACTTTGTCAATGAAGAAGAATCATGCCCTTTTCTTTATTCTCTCATAATTGGTTCGCATATTCACTTAGATGTCTGTCTCATGTTTTTTTATTTTGTTCCCATATCTAGTTTTGTTATCTAACATACTTTATGTGTTATCATTAACAAAATTAATATAAATCATAACATCACATCCATAATAATAACCCACATCACATATCCATTATCATAACCATAATCAAAACATCATATCCATATATAAAACAAAGCATCACATCATCATAATCATGTATAACCATTTATCATAAGCATCATTCATAATCATCACATACATAAGCTAGTGAGTCTACATCTCATAAACATAATAATAATAAACTATAAACATCAAAACAATGAACCATGAACCATAAAATCAAATCTATATATTATCATGACAACATATACATCATGTCTCATCAAAATAAAATAGTTCATGTAGTAATGTGCATCTTTCTCTCTAAAAACATATACATCTCACTGCATCAGCTCATAGGCTGGTATAAAAATCATATATACCTATACATATCATATCATGACCTATCTCCCTAGGGCACCACTATCACCTGGTGCCTTCCCCCCAAGGTGCCTTCCTATCAAGATATAGATGTGGTCCACTAATTTGGTGTCACCACACTGGAACCACCTACCAATATATCTCTATACTCACCCCATCGAGGCTCCACTAGGATATGAATGAATACAATCACCTCATAGTACCACAGCTCTTTCATAGTGGCTACATACCTCTACATATCAATGGTCACTATTGGACCTACCGATTTTGTTGCTACTCCTCTAGTTTATCTCAGAGCATCTAAAAATTAGGTGACCTAGACTAGTGTATCCCTCACCTAGTTCCTCTTAAACATCATAGTAGCTAACCAATGTAGAAACCTAGCCCTATAATATATCCACTTACCCTTGTAAATTTGTGACCTATGCTTATGCAGTGGCTAGTACAACTCTTACATATCCATTGGGGCTACCTCCCTATACCAATACCTATAGACCCCTACTAGTTAGATCGACATCCATATGCTACCTACCCCCATCATCCCATCCAAAATATACTACTAAATAGAATGCCTAATACCATGTTTCATAGCCATACAAAATTGCATCATCAATCTTTACTCTAGTGGGTAGCTCCTTGTAATTAATAACTATCTCCACTGGTTGTGGCTCTAAAAGCAAAAACTCATCATCCTCCCATCTATACCTTGGGAATGGACATAGAATACCATGTATCAAGATGAAATACCTATGAACCCTATAAAAAGGGATGAGCTCAATCTCACCCTCTCTCCTCTCAAAAATCCACCTATAGCTCTGTAATGATAAAATGTGTTCAGTATAATGGGCCCACCTCAAAGCTGGCATATGGCCTCCAAACCACATCTCTAATCACCAAGACATCTAGTTCCCCTCTAAAAAAATCAATATATCATACACCTCCTCTAGTTCTTATGAGTGTTTAATCACTCCTCCACCTCATAAAACCCCACCTTCAAGTCCATCTAGGCATATCCCTCTCATGGTAGCCCCATCAGCCTTAGAACTCAAATGTTCTCATAGGCCAAATAGTGTAGCAAAAACCCCACACTGATGTCATACCTCCTATGAGATCCAAAACCCCACAACTCCCTATATATATGTACCAAAATAATAAGGTCCCACCCAAACATTGTGTAACCTTGTAGCATCTCCACTAGGACTCCTAGAAATAGATAGGAAAACCTCCTACTATTTGAATCTAGAACTGCAAATTAGGAGATCTCCATCATCATCATATTCATCGATCTTTGATCATCCCTATCCTTCTCATATAAAATTCTATAGCTAAAACCTGTCACATTCTACCTGTAAAAATCCTAATCATCACCATATAAAAGCTCCATATGTTTGTCTCTCCCTTCCCTCTCAATGTGGTATATCAGATCTCCTTGAATGGGTAGTTGTGTGATCTTATGTATGTCTTATATCAAGATTATCATATTGATAATTAGTAGGAGAAAGGTGTTCATGTTTGGATCCCATTTCTTGATGAGGGTGATGATCATTTTTACATCTCACAGCATGTGCTTATATTGCATTAATGCTTCAAGGCTAACCTCTTCCATGTGAGCCTAGTCCTCATTTGTCATCCCATAATGGGTGTCTACAAATATCTAAGGAACATGATCCTACATCTATATCTAATTCCATGCCTATAAAATTCAATATATAAAACACACTTAGTTTTCTATAAACTACCTTACCATGGGATAACATCCTTTCACCCCATTTCACCTACTGAGTTGCACCTATTTTCTCTATACAACCAACATCTCTTTTTTAATTATTCATCTAGTTTTAACCTACCCTAAACCCAAGATACCCTTATCATTCAAATACTACAACATTTTAAACTCAAAAATCTCTTTCATAAAAAACACTTATCCATTTCTTCAACCACTAATGGTCACACACAGTGACTACCGACAGTTAGTCCCCTAGTTGGCCGATGGTCATCAACCATCAATGGTCAGATATAGTCACTAATGGTTATGCATGACCATCGATGGTCACTATGTGTAACTAATATTAGAAAACCCTATCCCTAACCTACCCAAAAAACACCTAAAACTTATCTTAACTTAAAATACACCTAACTAATACTTACACTACCCTCCCTCAACCTACCCCACCCTTCAAATTTACTTTACTTACAAATTAAACAAATAATAACCTAAAACCTAAATACATAAGGAAAACCCAAAAAACTCCCAAAATAATAACAAATCAAAAAAATTTAACCAAAAATGACCAAAATCAATCTATTCTACCAAATTAATGCAGCCCCTACCTCATTCCTTAGCCATCATCTAGGAGGAATCTTAGGTCCTATTGCCTAGCCACACCACTGTCCACCATGCATCCTTAGTCCAACACTTTGGCCAACTCAACATGAATATCACACTCAACCACTAAACAACTACCTCATCATCATTATCACATAAAATTCTAAATTTGTAAGTGCATAGGTTCAAGATTCAAAAGCAAATGAGTGAAAATGACTAGCCATCTCACTTTTTAACCTCTACACTTTTAGGGTTTTGTACCCTAACCATCAATGGTCAAGGTGACCATCTATGGTTACATTCAAGACCCTTGATCACCAATAATCAAGATGTCAATTTTTTAAAAAAAATTGCATACTCATCTGAGTGCCTACTTTTGAAGATTTCCTTCTCCTCCTACCATACCAATCACCTCATCCACCTTAATATTGGCCATTTTTTGCCCAAACTATAGCATATTTTATGTCAACCTTTCCTTGGTCCTTTTGACCACACTAATTGACATTACCATCTTGACCATTAGAACTTGCACCTCCTCATGAAACTAAACCATTTTTATTTTTCCTAAGAATACTTCCTACCTTAGATACCTATGAAAACACCAACCTTATTTAAGAGACTTGATAGGAATAACCCAATTAGTTATGCTTAATGTTATGTCCCAATTACCCTATCACTAGTCCTTCTAGCACAAACCTTATTTTTACCAACCATGGTAAATTAGTATATGCATAATATCAACTGTTATACTTAGCTACCCTTTTTGCACATGTTTTTGCTTTGAATGCACAACCATCCTTGTCACCAACCTCAAGACTCACCATAACCACTTGTCAAACCCACACCTAATTTGGTTTCACCTCATCAACTCCTAGTTTGAGAGGGAAACCTCCTCTCAAACTTGAGGAAACAAACCCATCGACCCACAATCCATTTTTATTTTATAGCTTATAGATATAAACTACATAATAAAAAGGGGCAAAATGTAGACAGTAGAAAACTACACATGATAGTTCTAGATGTCGAAACACCCATAGATCAGACTATTACCCAACCTCCAAACATGACCCTAATTCAATATATCTAAACCAACTCACTAGCCTGAATTTTCATCCCACCTAAACTTTGACCCTCAAACACTAACGGTTACCTTGATTGTCGATGGTCAGGGCCTTACTACCTAGGTACTCAAACTTAGTTCATGTGTGAACCCAAACACATCAAAATTTAATTCATGCAATGAGTTGACACATCAATAATTAAATTTGTGTAATGAGTTTTAACACTTATAGAACCTACACCTCCATATTTTTTTCCGATATAAGAGAGGAGCAAGTGGTGAAAAAGGGACCCATCCATCAAAGAATTCTATCAATCATGCAAGCAAGCTATCAACTAATAGTCATAAGGAGCTTCTAGCATCAAAAACTTATTTATAAGCCTTTCCTCTAGCAAGTCATCAATGACAAAAAATACCTAAACCTGTACCAAAATTATTCTATAGGAAAATTATCATTACTCTACCCAAATCACTCTAGATCAACTACAAACTATCAAACAACTAGTTAAGTACAATTCTAGTTTTTAGGTTTTGATTATTTAACTTCTAACCTAGAGCCTTTTACATGATATCTTCTAACCCCCCATCCCTAACCAGACCTTTAAAAATCTTTTACCTAATCATTTAACTCATTGTCCAAATCTTTCTACAATACTTCTTATAACCCTAAGCAACTATCGACGGTCACCTTTAATTGTCAATGGTCACCCAACCATCGATGGTTACCTTAACCATCGAAGATCATCCCAACCACTGATGATCATTGTGGTAAGAAATAATAGCAACCTATTTCCACCTACTTACCCTCAACCAAATTCCAATTTTTATCTTTTTGTCTATTCATAGAGTTCCTACCTATCTTTTGAACCAAAACTGACCTATTTATCATTAGTATTGACCAACTTATTACTATAATTAGTCTATTTCCTTTATCAAGCATTTATTTCTTCTTGCATTCCCTTTCAATATTTTATATCATTCGATGCAAGTATTTTATCGTTATTTCCTATAACTTAACTATTTTAAGAGAGTGGATTCATAGGCTCTTAGTAAGCTCATGCTTCTTGGATCTAGTTCATGCTAAGCAATCCACCTTGTTATCCATCTAACAACCTCTTTGTTTAAGTATTTTCTTATTTATAGGTCATTCTTCCCAAGATAAAAAGGAGCTCTTCATAATCATCTAGATTATGGATACATAAATAAATTGGTTCTTTTATCACATATCTGTATCTAGTTTCTTACTTATTATTTCTAATAAAATAAACTAAAATTGAGAGAAATAATACTCCCTAAATATTTACCCAAGTATGGTGAGGTATATTTTTTATGGCATCTATGTGGCACCCATCATACCGATCACTGTTGTATCTTAAAATAACATCTCAAATATCATCTTATATCCATTCTTGGACCTTCTTATGTTCCCACCATAGGTCATTCCTAGAATAAGGCTTCTACTTCTTCTCTCATAGCTCCACCTCTAGTGGTTGCACCCCCTATTGTGGTCCCTTCATCACCCTTTATGCCTCCACCTATGATTCTTACACTTGTGGACCTTCCCTAAACCATGGATCCTTCTCCTTCAGTGATTCTTATATCTCCCATAGATCCCATTCCCATCCATTTTCTTGACCATCCTTTGCCTAATTTTCCTCCTTAGCATGATCTATTTAGTATTCATACTTTTTTTTTAACGAGATTAGAAAATAATTCTTTTCCTAGTGTTCATTAAATATTGATGAATCTTTAGCATCAGTGCTTATCTACCTTCATAGAGACTTATCCAATGTATAGGATAATGTGTGTAGATAGATATACTAGTATTTATGAGCATATGCATGGTGATTTCACATTTATATTTGATTGGATGTTTTATCCAATATTATTTATATATATTATATCATTTGACACTGTGTTAAATTTATTTTTATCTTGTATCATGATTTATTGTTTGTTGTACTATATCTTAGTTATCATATCCATTATATTTCACATATGATTGTCTTTATTTATCATTGTTTTTCCTTTTTTTCTTTGATTTTTTTTTCAAAACTCTCTTTGTTGTATCTTCATGATTTTTTTACTTTCTTATCCCTCTTTTTCATAGATAATTTTTCATGGTAACTTGGTTATACAAACCCTGTTCCCTTTGTTTATTATCTCTATTAACTATGTGATCATTTAACAAACAATCTATCTCATTATTATTTCCTTTTATTGGTCCATTTTGGATCTCCTTTTTCCCTCTTCCTTTTTTTCAAACTAAGCATATACACGGTTGAGACTTGAGATCACATGCTATTTCATTATCAATCCTAAGTGTCCTAGTCAATATTTGTCTTTGGTTACCTAGCTTCCTTTAGCCTTAGCCTATAACTCATTCATGTGTACCATTATATCTTTTAGGATTGGTCATTCCAAATATATATGGATGAGGAATATTAAAAATCCTTCAAAATAAATTTAAAATCCAAATCATTTAAATATAATAATTCTTAAAAGTCCAATCACACTAAAAGATGTAATTCAAAGCACATATCCTTTTTCTAGTTTAAGCTCAAAATCCATAGTTGGCCTCACAATAGAATCGAGGTACTTTAGGGTGAGATAGGCCAATATATTAGAAGATGAGAATAAAAAAATATATTAGTGCTACCTAATTTCTCAGTAAGCACCCAATCTTCATAGTAGACTGATAGCTCTATAAGGGGTCTTGAAGAATGGGGAACAAGTCATGGGAAGGTAGGTCCATTTTACTTTTCATTGTACCAATATACCTTTAAGAATTGATCTTATTAGCACACCTATTTACCTACAAATCTTTTTTTATATAGAGAATAGGTTTCCTTTGTACATAGACAATCACTAATCACTTAGTATCTTCTCATATCCTTAATATGTCTCTTGCCTCTTAAGGTCTTCTCATAAGAAACCTAAGTCTTGATTTTTACAATCCTTATATCCCTTATATTTCCTCTTGATAAATATAATTTTGTCTACTGATCACTCCGCTTGGGATTTCACTTATGAGTTACTTTGTAAGACCACAAATAAGACATAACATTCCTCAAAATTTACCATCTTTTCCTTCATATTACCCACATCCTTGTTTACCTGAATTTTCTTGATTATTCCACCTCAGTGGTGTTTTCTTTGTGATTTATAGTTTAAGACCATGGATAAAAGTTTCCAATACCCAAGTCACCATCCAAATTACATGCGTAAAATTTGAGATAAGATTCAATCGATTATGAGTTTATAGGTAATTTTACATGCTTCTTATCTTGATTTAGTATGTTTTATGATTAATTAATTTTTATTTCACCTTTTTATCTACTTATTTTTTGAGTACATGTAATATTATAACCTTTTATTGAATTTTTCATACTTCTTAGCTTGAATTAGGATGACCAATTTAAGACTAAACCTTTACAAAAAAAAATTCTTTCATACCTCTTAACATGATTTAGTATGATTGATTGACTTAATTAATTTGTTTTTATTATCATTTATGCCCTTTTACATACCTTACATTTTATTTAATTAATTTCACACTTCCCAATGTGATATTTGTACTATTTTACTTGTTTTAATTTAGTGTAAAAATATTTCACGCTGGTTTAAAAACAATTGCCTTTTTACCATCTTGTTTTACTATCTCTTGGTTATTTATACTTAGTAATTTATTGCTTTTACACATTTCCCAGCTTGAAATAGTGTGCAGTACATTTTCTTGATTGATTATATTTTTTCAAGACCTTTTGTCTATTTCTTTTTAACAATGCATATGTTTTTCATAATGCTAAAAAAAACCACATAACATATATTTCCTATAGCATATACAACAAAGCTAAATACATATGATAGAAAGAAATATATCCAAAGCATCTACAACCTCATGGCCTAGCCATGCTACTTATTGAGGCCTTAGGATTAATTTTTTGAATAGTAATCTATACTTATGCCATCCAAAATCTAAATCCCTCTACCTATCCTTATAGGTGCACTACCCACACCTTTGACTCTCCCAGTTGGGTCCAAATCTCTATCATAAGTGCTATTGTAGCAAGATGCATAGCTCTCTCATATATTAGGACCTACCATGCCTATATATCCCCTACACCCATCACTGATGTTGGCTATATCCTTTCTCTTTGACATTCTAAAAAATACACTTAAATCACTAAAAAAATTCAAAAACTAGTTTGAGATTCATAGTTACATACCTATAGTGCCCCTGTTGTCACATTTGGAGCTCCTCTTCATCTAACATGTCATCTCCTCACCATTATAGATATTTCTTGTATCTAGAGATATTTTCCCCCTCTCTCACAAATAAAAATAACCAAATGACTTATCTTTCCCCTTAAAAACATTTCTCAGCAATTCAAAATTTTCAATTATTTTTCAATAGATTCCTTATTTTGCTTATATATTTGTTTCTACTCATCCATTTTGCAAATCATAGAATATTTTATATTTGTGATGATGTAGAGAATAATTTACACTACTATATGCCTATATTATAATTTTTTTTATTATTGGCTATTTTTTACACTAATCTATAGGTTTTCCTAGTGTTCTTCACATTAGGTGCCTTCACTTTCTATTATAGTCTACTTCTTTATCTACGACATTAAGGTAAGTTAAAGGTATGTGTTTTTAAATTCTATCCTTTAATTTATCTTAGTTTCTAATTAATTCACTTTACTTAGCATCAATGTTGTGTGTTATCATGTTCTATCTTGAAGCACCATATCGTGTTGCACTTATGTGACCCATGATGAGCTTCGAGTGGGGCATATGTATACACATAATATTTTCAAAATTTTATCAATTACTAACACTTTGTATCTTGTAAGAACCTATCAAGTCTCAATCTCTCTGAGTGTATGACTTAAGGGGTACATTGGGAAAGAGGAGGGTAGACCATTGGTGATTCATAAGATTATTGTTCCTTTTTCCACTTGTCATCTACACACTTCTCTCCTAAAACCATTTACCCTAAGCTTATTCTCCTTTTTCCTACCCATTCCTCTTAGTTATCATGTGTTATCCATCCTTTTCTTGCCTTAATTTCCTCTTGGTTATTTGGTTGTACTAGGTCAACTAGGTTGACCCATTACATTTTAAGGGTATTTTTTACTTTCTTAGCTTGTTAGCCTTTTGGTTGACCTAACTCAGACCTAATGAATTGTCCCTAAAAATACACTGGGTCAACTAGATTGACCCTATATATACAAAAATTTTAGAAGGATTTATGGTAAGATCCACCTATATATACAAGTTCATTTCCCACCATTTCATAAGAGAATAATTATAATGAATAAGTGTTAACAAACATCTACTTATTAACCATTTTGCTTGAGGAATAAAGCTTAGGGTTCCATACTTTCTTTAGAGATATAGATCTTGTCTTGTGGAGAAGTATTTTGGATGGTTAGATAGGTTGTGTAGCCTAGAACTGATTTATTTTAGTTATCCTTACATACCACAACAATCACTTATGAAGCACCTTAATTAAGGGAGAGAGTGAGGCTCAGTGGGTTTGACTTTAAAGGTAAGTATTCCTAACTTTATTTTTCCTTTATAGGAGTAAATAGACAATGAATTTATATTCTTCTCCCATGTATTAGGATTATTTATACATTGATGTGCATATATGTCTTTTATTACATGTTTATTTTAGTTATTTTATTGTTTCTAACCCCCACTTTGTGCCACAAGCTTTAGTGTGCACTAGATTATATTTACTTTATTATTATTAAAATAAGTGAACATTTTAAACCTTAGGACTCCATTAGGGTTTTTGTGTGATTATGTTAGATTATAGGATTTGGAGCCCTTCCTATCATGATATGTTATGACAAGTGATCCCCTAATTGATTCTATAAGAATCTCATATTGGTCATACTCTTGTTTAACATGTGTATCCCAATTGGAAGTGTAGGCATGCTCTATCTTCTCTATGCTAGGAATGATTTATAGACATGATGCATTTCTTATTTCATACACATTTATCTTGAGAATGAGATCAACCATATACATAAGATCATGGCATAAGGCATCGAGAATCTCAAGCCTACTAATCAAGGAGTGCTCTCTTGGGAAGATGAATAGTTAGTCTCAAACACCATCGATGTTGCTTATGATTGATGGGTCAAATAATTTTATGAACCCACTAGTTAGAGGTGCCTCTTGGTATGCACAAAGGTGTCAAAAACTATAAGGATTGGTTGGGTCCATATTGATTTCATTACAAATCAATGGGTTCCTTGCAATGAGAAGAAAGGAAAGAAGGTACTCTTCCTGAGTAAAGGTAAACCTTCAGTGCTCCCAAAATTTTAAGGGAGAAAATTAGTGGAAAAGTATGTCCATGATCTCAAACCATGCATCCCTAAAGAAATAGATAGAATTTTTTTAATAGTGTATACATTGAAAATTACTACCACACATTAGTGGGAAGTGAAAAAGTCTAACTTGCAGACCTAGCAAGATGTGAAAGTAGCCATATGCACTAGATTCAAGAGAAGTAATGAGGACTTGGATATATTGACATAATTTGGTGACTCTAATCCCATATCACATGTGTTCTTATGTGAGGATACATGGATTGATTATGTTATTACTACCCCAAATAAGTTATGGGTACATGCCTTTTATAGAACTCTAAAGACATAGGTGCAAACATGGTATGTGGTCAACAATATTCACCATGAAATAATTGATTGGGATGCCCTTAAGGATAATTTTTTTCACACCATATATTTTTCCTCACATAACTTTTATTTTATCAATCCACTACAACAAATTTGGAGGGTCATGTTTGAGGACATCAAAATTCTCAAGGAGTGCCTAAAAGACATGTTCTGGGAGAAAGGATTGGTACTCCCAACATAATTTGAGGAACAAATGCTCAATAGTGACTCAATTGAGGAATATTATTAAACTTAGAAGGAGTGATAATAAAAAAAAAATATAGGCAAAATAAATCTTGTATGCTAAATAGATGATAGCATTCTTGATGAAGAAGACCTAATTCATCTTCATATAGATACAACTGAATGGACTTGACAAGTTGATGACTCACATCAAGAAAAGAATGAACCATACCATGAACCAATAAATAACATCAAGGTGGATATTATTATATAAGGGGAGCCATAGATGGTTTTTTTAGGTGCATATTGGTCTAATGCAGAACTGACACACATTGTGGATCTCCTAAAGGAATTCTAAGACTTGTTCCCTAGGAATTATCAAGATATGAAGGGTACCTACCCATCCCTTATGAATATGAGCATAAATATAATTTATTGTGTAATAATTATCAATAATAACCCATATAATATGAATCCAAACCTCTACACTAAGGTCAAGATAGAGATTGACATAATGATGGTTGTAGAGATCATTTACCTTATGCAGGACTCTGAGTGGGTAAGCCTGATATTGATTAACATTAAAAAGTATGGATGAATTTTAATTTTAATTTATTATAGGATACTTAAAATTGCCTATATCACTAACCCCTTCCCTACTCCATTCACTGATGAAGTCCTAGACGGTGTCACAAGTTGTGAGATTTACACCTTCACTGATGGGTTCTCTAGATACCACCAAGTCTAGATTGAGGAGGAGGACAATCCCATAACAACCTTTGTAATTGAATGGGGATATTTTTATTATAAAATTATTCCATTCTAACTCAATAACATGTTATCTATGTTCTCTAAAGTGGTGATCATTGTATTTAAAGACTTGATCCATAGGTTCCTCTAACCTAGATGACTAGATGGTGTATAATATCATGAAGGACCATTGTGATAACCTATACATAATTTTTGAGATGTGTAGGTAGCTTTAGATATCCTTGAACATAAATAAGTGCATCTTCATGACACCCTCTATAACTCTAATCAAACACAGCATCTATAAATATGGTCTACTCATCAATCTTGTGAAGATTGTAATAATCATTTAGCCTTAGACTCCTTACACATAGAAAGATGGTCACACCTTTTTGGCCATTTTGGGTATTATATAAAGTTCATAAAGAGCTATGTGAAGATTGTGTCTTTGTTAAAGGAGATATTGTGCTAGTATGGTTCATTCCATTGGGGTAAAGTAAAAGAGGATGCCTTTAAAACTTTAAAGCTCAAGTTGGCTAGCATGCCTATTTTATAATTCCCCAACTGGATGATCCCATTCCACATCTATATCAATGCATTTGGATTCGAGATTAGTAAAATTTTGGTACAACCTGGTGAAGGTAAAATATATCACCTCATCTCCTTTGCTAGCATAAATTTGACAAAGGCAAAGTAGAACTATACCACAATTGATCATGAGGTGCTTGCCATGGTTTATGCCCTTAAAAATTTAAGATAATACTTGTTGGTGACCCCATTCATCTTCTTCCTAAACCAAAAAGAATTTAAATACCTTATGAATAAGCCCATTCTCCATGGGTGTATTTGTATATGGATAGTTTTATTTCAATAATTCTAGTTCTCCATTGTCATCAAGCTTTGAAAATAGAAATTAATGCCAAACCGTTTATCCCATATCAAATTTGCCAATGTAGTAATGATTATTGAGGATGATATGCTAGATGCACAACTATACATAATCCAATGCACCTCTAAGTAATTGCTAAATATATCCACTTTTATAACATATAGATATGCACCCCAAACAATTACAACCAAAGAAAATAAAGAACTTATAGTTCATATCAGCCCTTTTTAGCTCATTATAGAGAAACCTTATAAACTAGGCTGATATGAAGTCCTACACCAATGTGTCTTAGAGCATGAAAGGGACTCCATTTTACATGAAATACATGAGGGGATAGAATGATGACATTGTGAGGGAGATGTTATGCTATATAAGGTATTGCAATCAAGTTTATATGGTTAAGTCTATTTTAGGATGCGAAAGATTTCACTAAGGCATACACTATATGCTAACATATAAGGAAGCCTAAACACCAAGATGAGATGCCTTTAATCCCTATTCTAGCCCATGCATCATTTGAGAAATGGGCCATTAATTTTGTTGGAACAATTACTTGTATAGTAAGGTGCATAAGTGTGAGATATATTATATCATCCACTGACTATTTCACCAAGTGAGCCGAGGCCATGCCAACTAAAAAATAAATAGCTACCATAGACATAAGGTTCATATGGGAGAATATCATAAGTCACTATGGGTGCCCAATCAACTTGATGAGAGATAGAGGTACACACTTTATTAATGAAACTATGTGGATCTTGTTGACATAATGCATGATGATGCACCATAAGACAACACCTTATCATCCCCAAGTGAATGGCATAGTGGAGGCATTAAACAAGATCCTCAGGCCATGCCTCATGAATATATGTGACATTGGTCACCAAGATTGGGATGATTAAGTTTTAGTAGTATTATGGTCATATCACATAACCTACAAGCACTTGAACAAGGCTACACCATTTCAGCTAGTGTCTGGCATTGAGGATATTTCTATCGATTATTTCTTAGTTTCATCATTGTGAATCACATAAATTGGTTGATTGGATGACCAAGAATCATTAAATGCAAGGTTGGAGGACTTGGAACACTTAGATGAGGTGCATGCCCAAGTAAGGTGGAGCCAATAGATAAAAAAAGGTATACCAAAAGCTATGACATGACAAGCATATCAAGCACAAAGTAATAACTAAAGCAACATTAGTCTTTCTTTAAGACTCCAAGTACCTCAAGCACCTAAGAAAGGTATAGATAAGGTGGATGGGTCTATATGTCATCCACAATATATTAGAGACTAATCCATGCAAGCTACACACATTATCAAGTGAGATGCTTATGGGGCATTTCAATGGAAAATGATTAAAGCCTTATAGTTAGTAGGATGGCACTTGTGACATCAAATACCATCTCCCCAATCATGAGTTAGTGTTATTGTGTGAATGGAATAAAGCTTAACACAAGCCAAATAGCTATTGATTAATTGAGTGGTGTTGTGTTATTGTAATGATGAGTGAATAAGTGGCACTTTGAGGCCCACCAATAAAAATCTTCTAGTTCCTTCATACATATATAGCTAGGTGAGTTGAGCATGGATGAGTTTTAAGCACCTAAGGATAGACACCTAAGTTATAGGCACGTGAAGTTTTCCAAATCTAGACATAAGGTACACCAAATCTTCATGCATAAGATTCAAAAATCAAGGCATCTTGAGGCCTATAGGAGGATTATTTTGGTGCTTCCATGTATAATACCATTCAGATGAATTAAGTGATGTTACTTCCTAAGAACCTATAGCCAAACACCTAAGTCTAGGTGCATGGAACTCATCAGACATGGAAAATAGGAATACAAAGTGATAAAAATAGATGCATAACGTGATCATGTGCATAATACAAAATTAAGAAACACAAGATGTTATACATGCAAGAAACTTGGAGAGTTACACGTTAGAAGACCATTGTAAGACATTTGTATGAGGTAAGATAGGCCAAGGTAAGAGATAAAAGCATAGAGAAATTATCCAAGATACGAAAGCATGCTTGGAATGGAAGTATAGAAGGAACATGAAATGGAATTGTTTAGCTTGAATCACATGCATGTGAGGTGTTACATCTAGGTTTCCATAAGTAAGGTGAAGGTCATGCCAAGTAAATAAAAGTGTACGAGAAATATCAGTAGGACAAGTTGGCATTCAACCAAGGTGAGTTAAGAAGTGACCATTTGAACTACACATCACTTTGCCAAAAACCCATTAGGAAAATTAATTGAGGTGATGGAAGAAACACAAAGATCCATATTAAATGTGTGGGTGGTAGTATATTTTCATATATTTTATGGGTTTGGTCAATCCCAAGAATTATAGGTGTCACCACACCATTAAACACATACAATTAATTTGGTAGTTGAATTAGGGATATAAAGCGATAGAGGGACAACTGGTTATGCTTATAAACTCAAAATTAATTTGAACTTAGATTAGTAAACTAGATCCAAACTAATCAACTAAAGTTGAAGCAAGAAGACATTACTATAGTGAGAAATTGAGCACCCACAGATTCCAAAAGTGAATAAGTGAATAAAGGGAGGAATTGTGCTCTTTTTGAGATTGGTGTAGAGGAGTGGAAGGCATGGAGTGTGTAATAACTAGGTAGAAAAAATAAGGAGTGACATTGAGGATGCCATTAATGGCAATTGAAACTTGAGAGCTGAATTCACAGTCATAAATCATGCAACTATGAGGTATGCCATAAACATTACAAGCTTTAATGACATAGAAAAACCATACTTTAATAATAGCTAATTCAAGATGTGGAAGAAATGTATGAGTTTTATCCCACAAAATTCATAGAAGGATGCCAAGAGGGAATGAGTGATATAATAATTATCCTTGATGAAGAAGAAGGCATAACTGGTTGAAGGAATTGGCATCATCGAGGTTGATCCATAGGCTCTTGAAAAAATGTCATACCAAGAGATTCAATTCTCAAAGGAAGTCTTGGTAGGGTATAGCTAGGTATCTTTTACACAAACCTCTTATCTCAAATAATATAACCACCAAACTTCAAGAATGCATAAGATTTAATGCAAGACTAGATGGTGGATATGGGGACCAAAACAAAATCAGGTGCATCATTATTCGATGTCTCCATCTGAGATAGACTTGTAGCCACTAGTGTAACTCAACTCTATGAATTTTCATGTTTTAGAAAGCAAGAGGAACTCATATATTTTCTTCTCTCATGTGTCTATGGATATTTCATCTATTTTTTAGGGAGGCTCATGTAGATATCAACATGCTGAATAGGAAAAATTACTAAGCTCCTAGACTTTGGTGTAGACATCCACCAAATGATGGAAGATGATGCTGAAGTTGAAAGGGTTGAAAAATCTTGGGTTACTACAAGGGAGGTTTTTTATTCTTAATCAAAGATATCAAGGACCCAAAAATGATGGCAATTTTATGCCTCATGAGTTTAAAACTGTGCCTCAGTGGTCAATGGGCAGACATCACAAAGGATTACCTATGCATCACCCATCACATGGCACAAGGGGTTAAATTTTACATCACCAAGTTCATATTGGATCAAATGGTGAAAAATATGATGGAACTCCATATAATGTGGGAGACCTTCTAGTGGGGATCAATTATGATCCTGATTATCGTGAAGGAGATTAAAGTACCAAATAGTGATGAGGATAACCTTTAGTCTTCCCAATGCACAAGGACACCCTAGTACTAAAATATCAAAACTTCACCTTCCCACCAACCTTCTCTTAGAAATACAAGAAACATGTGATGGGTTGGTGTACCTAGTACATTGAGGCATTTAGAGAGTAATGGTGCATTCTTAAAGAACTCCCTTAAAATATGTTTGGGATGACAACTTTTACCATAATGAAATAATTTTATGTGGTGTACTAGTGTATACACATAATATTTTTAAACTTTTATTGATTATTGACACTTTATATCCTACAAGAACCTATCGAGTCTCAATCTATCTAAGTGCATGCCTTAAGGGGTACATCAACAAAGGGGTGAGTAGATCATCAGTGCTTTGTAAGATTATTTTTCCTTTTTGTACTTGCCATCTACACAGTGTGATCTATAAATTTGACTCAAGAGAGAATGGTTAGTATGGTGTTAGTTTCAAAATGAAAACAAAGTGAAATAAACATGCTAATAACATAACATCTCTAGGACTAGACACTAGGGAGAGCTTAGTTAACAAAAGCAAATAACAAGCACAACTAAAAATCAAGGAATGAAAACACAAGAATTCTTTCACCTTATTTGGATGATCCAAATGCCTTTTTAATGGTGGATTTCTTAGCTTGTGCTTCAAGAGGTCTTTTTCAATGGAGTGTGGCTACCTTCATCTCCTCTTGGCACCTTTGGCTTGTAGCTTTGATTGGCTTGGAATCAATTTAGCATTATAACACTAGTTACTTGAAGCTTTTTTGGAACCAATCCTACATTATAACTTTGCACTAATTAAGCTTATAAATGATGTTGTGAGGCCTCATATTTATAGATTTTTAGATTTGATCATAATCAACCTCAACCATCCATCTCAAGATTGAGGTGTGTGGTTAAGGATTAATTCAATTTTTGAAATTAAGTTTGTAATTATCCTCATCATGACATTAGAATAAGGTTTAATTAAGAAGCATGGAGGGCTTCATAGAAGGCATTGATGAGGCATGGGAGGCATGAATCCTAATATTTGTGGTATTTATGGCCTAGGGATATCTTCCCAAGAAATGAGGTGACTTGATGATGTAGATATTCAATATTCATTTCCAAAATCAAAGTATTCAACAAGTTTCCATGGAATTGTTGATTGGGCCTTGATTTGGGTTAATTAGTTCTTAAGCATGATTAAGCACTTTATACACAAATTACTCAAATTGATCAGAATGTCTTGTTATTGATCCTAAATTTGATTAGATTAGAATTGGAAGGCATTATCAGATGTGTTGCAACCATATTCCCACTTAGGATGTTGTCAATAAAAACTAATAAAGGCATGAGTCCTATGGAACATATGTGATAAGAAAGATCAGTCTAGAGCACATAGGTGTGAATTTGGCATTTTGACTAAAAATGAACTAATAAAAGTTAACTAGCCCATAAATTGCATTACCCCATTTAGGGATACCCTGGACAAAATCAGTACTTGAATATGTCAGTTTCACAACATTTAACATCTTTTAGTGTTTTAGGCCAAATTGTGCATTTTGGGTGGAAATTGTCCAAAAGCTTGATTGGAGGTTATCGGTGGCTAGTTTTAGGTGTCTATAGTTTTCCCCTATTTTGGAAGGCATTGCAAGCTATAAGCATAGTAAGGTCTTCTTAAGGAATGAGAAATATCATGTATGCCAAAAAGAAGATGATGATTAAAGAATAAAGCTCCAAATGGTTTTTGGGAAACCTATGATGATGCCCCCTCAAGGGAGTGGCCATCACATTTGTTGATGGATGGTCCCTCAAAAAGAAAAAAGAAGAAAGGTGGAATTAACTCATATTTGAGATTAATCCAAATGAGAAAATGCTTTCATGAATTGATGTAAAAAGGATGTTGATTTTCCCAAAGGTAGTTATAATTAGGAATAAAAGTCCAAATAATGATTTGCCCATAGGCAGTTATAATCATGAAGATGACCTAGATTGGCTTAAGATGATTGTACCACAGTTAAGTTTGATTAACAAGCATAACTCAAGGATATAACCTAGAATATAGATTAAAGATGAGTGGTTACAAAATGATGAAAGAGATTAATACAATAATAAGATTGATTAGTGTGAATGATTTAGTTATACCTACCAATGAGGAGATACTCATCCTAATTAATAATGATACAACTAGAATGGTCAAATGAGTTAATATTGATCAAGGGTGGGATGGTGTAATGAAATTACTTCAAGAATTAAGTATAATAGTAGAAGTAGATCCAAAAATTACTGAAATATATCCAAATATATGATAATAGATAAGCCACTTCAAGGGGGAAACCTCCACAAGCTTTAATAAGAGCAAAATTCACAATATGATGCTAAACAATTACCCACTACCTCTTATATATAGTCTATCTAAGCCATGGTTACTCCATAGGCCAACCTACTAACCAAATGAATGCATATATAAATGTTAAATAGCATCAAATATAGATAAGTAAGCCATAATTAGCTATTCCTATATGTGATAGGTTGGGGCCATAGCATGCCCTTCCCCTTTAAACCAACATTGTCCTCAACATTGAACAACTCTAGATGTTGTTGCAAAAAATCTTCACCTTCCCAAGTTGCATCTTCACTACTCAGGTTCTTCCACTTGATTAGATATTCCCTAATCTCTCTAGTTCTCAACCTCTTAGTATGTGTTTGGAGGATCTTCTCTGGTTCCAAAATGACTCATCCTTCTTCATCTAGTTCTAGGAATTCTATTTGGGCTGAAACTATCTGTCCAATGACCTTCTTCAAACATGGAACATGAAATACTAGGTTTATGTGAGATGAATGAGGTAACTTGAACTTATAAGCGACACTTCCAATTTTTTGCATAACATGATAAGGGCCATAATACATAGAAGCAAGTTTGTTGTCCTTTTTTTGTTGCTTCAAGGACATCTACTTATAAGGCTACAAACATACAAATACCCAGTCACCTACCTCAAAAATTTTCTCACTACAATGTTGATCTACTTGTTTCTTCATCTTGTTTTGTGTTAAGGCCAAATTCTCTCTCAAACTAGCCAAAACCTCTTGTTGATGTTGAATGTGCTCCTCTACATTTCAAACCTTGGTTTGCACCTTTAATGAAGAAGTGATGGAAGGTGGATGGTAACCATATAGTGATAGAAATGGAGACATTTTAGAAGAGGTATGGAAGGATGTGTTATACCACCATTCTGCAAGTGGTAGAAATTTAACCCAATGTTCCTATTTATCTTATACAAAACAATAGAGATGCCCCTCTAAACATTTGTTAACCAATTCTATTTGTCCATTAGATTGGGGGTGGTAAGATGAGATATGAGCTAGCCGAGTACCCAAATAGGAAAATAGTTTAGTCCATAAATTACTAGTGAAAATAAGATCACGATCACTTATAATTATTTTTGGGGTTCCATGTAATTTTAAAATTGCATCCAAAAAAATAGTTGCTACTGTACTTGCTAAAAGTGGGTGTGAGAGCACAAAAATGGGCATATTTTATAATCCTATCCACAATGACCAAGATAACATTCTTACCTTCAGAACAAGGCAACCCTATGATGAAATCCATGGAAACCTCCTCCCACCTTTTACTAGGAATTGATAATGGTTGTAACAGACCGGGGGTCTTAACTGTCTCACCTTTATTCTATTAGCATATCAAGAATTATGCCACAAACTTTTGTACATCTCCCTTGAGTCCTTTCCAAAATAATTATTTCTTAATTTTGTGATATGTTTTCAAGAACCTTGAGTGTCCCCCAATCGGAGATGCATGCAACTCTGCAAGAATCGTATGATTAATCTCTAAATTTTTGCACAAGTATAACCTACCCTTATACCATAGGACATTACCTTTCCATTCAAATTTGTCAGAGGCTAAAGTACCTTGCTGGAGATTTTGAATCAGAACCTGTGTATCATTGTCTTGCTCCTATTCTAATATGGCTTCATCCACCCAATCTACTTACAATATGGATATTGCATAAAGTAACGCTTCTATGGATGTATCTCATTTGGATAGTGCATTTGCTACTACATTATATTTACCTTTCTTATAGATGATTTCAAAATCATAACCCAACATTTTGGTTACCCACTTTTATTTTTTCTTAAATGATAATCTTTGCTCCAAAAAGTATTTGAGACTATCATGATCAGTTTTCACCTTAAAGTGTCTACCCATCAGATAGGGCCTCCATTATTTAACTGCATGAAGAATAGCCATCATTTCTTTCTCATAAATATGTTTTTGTAAATTCTTAGCTTTGAATTTATGACTCTCAAATACAATGGGTCTTCCTTCCTACATTAGTATTGCTCCCAACCTAGATCCAGAAGCATCACATTCAATAGTGAATGTCTCTGAAAAGTCTAGAGTAGCCAAAACTAGAGTGGTGCACATATCTACTTTTAGTTTCTCAAGTGCTTTGGTGGTGGCATCATTCCAATGGAAGGTATCCTTCTTTGTCAATGAAGTGAGTTGAACTGCTATGCTACCATAAGCTTTCACAAATCTTTAGTAGTAACCTGTTAGTCTTAGGAACCCTCTGAGGTTCTTGAGAGTTTTTGGCATGGGCCATTCCATCATAGCTTTGATCTTCTGGGGATCAACTTTGACACCTTCATGGGAAATAATGTGACCTAGGTAATCTACCTCTTTTACTCCAAAAACACATTTGGATGGCTTTGCATAAAGCTGATGCTTCTCTAAAACTATCAACACCTATTTCTTATGTTGCAGATGTGCTTCCCATGTCTGACTATAAATCAATATGTCATCAAAGAAAACCAACACAAACTTCCTTAAAAAAGGCCTAAAAATAGTGCTCATCAAGCTCTAAAAAGTAGATGGTGCATTTTTAAGACCAAAGGGCATTACCAAAAACTCATAATGGCCCTCATGTGTTCTAAAAGTAGTTTTATGAACATCGTCATCCTTGATTTTAATTTGATGGTACCCTAAGCAAAGGTCTAATTTTGTGAAACAATTAGCACCATGTAACTCATCAAGTAAATCATCAATTACGAGAATAAGAAACTTATCTTTAATGGTGTACTTATTGAGTTTCCTATAATCTGGGCACATCTTCCATGTGTCATCCTTATTTTGCACCATGACCACTGGAAATAAATATGCACTTTGGCTATGCCTGATGATCCCTGCCTCTAGCATCTCATGGACCATTTTTTCAATTTCACTCTTTTGTGCATATGGACATCTATATGGTCTGATATTTGGTGGTTGACTTCCTAGAAGTAATTGAATGGCATGATCATGTTCTCTTTTTTATGGTAGTCCTTTTGGCATGGCCCCAAAAATAGATGGGTGGTCATCAAGAATCATCTGTAGATCAAGATGTGTAGATATGTGTGTGGTTTGAAATTCTATGGAACATAATCATGAAGTAATTCCCTCTATCCCCTTTTTTAGTATCTTGGTCATCTAATGTGAACTAACCAATTGTGGAGATTTTGCCTATAATCCATGTAGTTCAATTTTCTTACATTCAAAATGAAAGCACATGAATAGTTCCTAGAAGTTCATCTCAATGGTACCCAAGGTTGTGCACCATTGGACTCCCAAAACAATGTCTGTGTTACCCATGGGATTAGCAAACATAGGAGAATCTAAATTGTACTCACCCATAGCAAGCTTAATACTATGGAATTTGCCTAAAAAAATAATTTTGCCACCATCTACAATCATGACTTGAAATTTTAGTGTTGGGTAGATGAAATAGTTCAATTGAGTGGCAAACTTATGATTGATTAAGTTATGTGTGATTCCTAAATCAATCAACACTATCACCTTTTGTTTCTTGAGGAAACCCACAACCTTAAGAGCTTTTGGAGTGCTAATACCTACAAGTACAAGACAAGATATTGTAGGTTGGGAATTTTTAGGTACCTCCTCTATCTCTTCCTCATCATCATTGGAGGCATCATCTTCTTCTTCTTCATTGGATCCCTCAATGTAGAATAACTTCTTCTCAAGACATCTATGTCCTTTGCTCCACTTGCTATCACAACTAAAACATAATCCTTTTACATGCTTCTCTTCAATTTGTTGTGGGGTCAATCTGGTAGGTAGAGGAAATGTTGGTGTTGACATGTTATGATCTTTGAAGTGAGTGAATGGCTTCTTCTTGTTGGATATGAATTTTTCCTTAGCTCCATGTGCCATGATAATAGAACCAAAAATCTTAAGTGGATTAAACATGCATACTTCATGTTGAATGTGGTCCTTGAGTCCACCCAAAAATAGGTCATTCAAGTTCTCCTTAGAAATTGTCTCCACATGTAAGGATAGGTTCTAGAAATGATGAATATAATCCTTGATAGAACTATTCTATCATAATTTTTCTAGTTGGCTAAAGTAATTCTCTGTCACACTATTGCCATAGTGTAATTGAAGCTCCTCTATAAAAATTGAACAAGTGACATTAAGAGTCATCTTTTTCTTTTGAGCACACAACCATTGATACCAAATGAATTGATCAGGTTTAAGATACAAAGATGACATGGTAACCTTTTGTCCACATGGGATCTAATGTAGATCAAAAAAATTCTCCATTTGGTTGATCTAATTGAGTGGATATTTTCCATCAAATTTGTGCATATCCACCTTTGGTAATAGGTTCCTCTGTGGCACTGTAGTTAGATTTGAAGTAGATTGGTTGGGAGAACCACCCTAGTGGGGTTGTGAAATATCATTAGTTGGATGATTTGAATAATTATTTTTCAAATCCATTATGATATTTACCAAACTATCTTATATGGATTTCATATTAGATTGTATGCCTTGCACCTCACTCGGAATGCCTTGCACACTATAGTCAAGCTGGCTCACTTTATGATCTATGTTAGAGAAACTTGGTACAAAGGATCTAGTACCTCCCCCATTTGAATCCATCTCTTCCTTGTTAGTATTTTTACCTAGAGTTTCAACACCCTTTCCTCAGCCTTGAGTTTCTAGACCTACCATAAAAGGGCTTTACGATGTCAACCTTGATTGGCACTTTTAACCCAACTTTGATCAAGTGATTTTGGAATTATGTCAACCTCAAATAAAAACATAAAAATAAGAAACCCTAGCCAAAATTTTTTAATATCTCCAAAAATTTAAATAACTCAAAAAAATTCTTTGAATTATGCACTATAGAGAAATTATATGAAAACCCCTAAATTGGAGATAACTTTTGTAAAATAGATTCAAATGATCTGAAATTTTAATGGAAGCTTAAATTAATTATCTCACACCTCCAATAAAAAACATTTAGATAAATTAGTAACCTTTTTATAAATATATCTAAATTTTAAAAAAATAAGGTTTCACCCACAAGATTGCCCAAATCGCAGCTCTGATACCACTTGTAATGAAATTACTAAAAGAATTAAGTATAATAGTAGATGTAGATCCAAATATTACTAAAATATATCCAAATATATGATAATAGATAATCCACTTTGAGGGGAAAACCTCCACAAGCTTTAATAATAGCAGAATTCACAATATGATGCTAAACAATTACCCACTACCTCCTATATATAGTCTATCTAAGCCATGGTTACTCCATAGGATGACCTACTAACCAAGTGAATGCATAGATAAATGTGAAATAACATCAAATAGAGATAACTAAGCCATAATTTAGCTATTTATATCCTCATATATGTGATAGGTTAGGGCCGTAGTAGATGGAAGCATTTGCCATGGTGCCAAGGAGAAACTTTTGTAGCTTCATTGATTATAGAGATTTTTGAAGCTAATTTTTGCTATAGCATGTGATGGTATGATTCATGATAGAACACTATAAATACTATCCCAAAATATGCATAAGAACTAACTCTAAATCCAATAAACATTTGAAAACAATGCACTAATGATAGAAACCATGATGACAATGTTGATGGATGAATATGGATGGACTCAAGAATAATGTGCATAAGGAATCACCCAATGAGCACATATAGACTAATTCAAGGAAATAGTGATGAAATCAAACAAACATGCTATCAAATAAACAAACAAAAAAATAGAAAAATAAATAACCTGAAATAAATAAACAAATGAAAAGCTTAAAAACAAAAGTAAAAGAAAGCATCCTAACAATGGCAATGCCCTATTAAGGCAGATCGAGAATAACTAACTAGGCTTAGACAAGACAAGTATTGTTGGATTTTTGAAATGTTATGAATTTTTTTGGAATTTTTAGGTATCTTAACTCAATCAATAATGACAAGATACATGTTTTTAAAATGGCGAGATCATTTGGCTTAGGTTGCTCAAAAAATGGTGAGAGCATTTGGAAAAGGGGACTGAGGTGACCTCAAAATAAATTAATAATGACCCATATAGTCCTAAAATGACCTCAATTCATAGTAATTCCATCCACATAAAAGATATGGAGAAACCAACTAGGTCCCAACAAGTTCTCAAATGTCGAAAATCACTAATCAAACAAAAATAAAAATTGTAAGGTGATGCGACAATGCATGATAAATAAGTGTTTCCCATAGTTTATGTATAGGCATTTATAACTAAGATATAATTACATATGTCAATGATACTAATTTTCCCATAGGAATTTATAATTAGTAGCAAGACTAGTGAGACACTAATTTGCCCATAAGTGATTATAAGTAGGTTCACATAAACAAACATGATAGGTTAAAAGATATCTTGCTAGATCAACTATCACACTACTTTCATATAATATCATTATAAACATGGATTGGATTGATTATTTAAATTTTATTGGAATCCCCCCATAAAAAGTGCAGGAAGAATCAAATGAACCAAGATAAAAATAGGATTAGATAGGATGACTAAGAATAGGCTTTGGTCTCGATAGGAATGGAATGATAGGATGGCACAGTATTGCTAAGTATAATGATGGTTTTTGATAGATTGGATAAAATGGTAAGATTATTTCCCCTAAGTGATGGGGTGAATGGTTGGCTACTTCAATATTGGTAGATGGATATGTAACAATGGTAATGGCATGGTACATGTTTTTGGCTTGGGTGTGGTTTTTGATTCTATTATTCCTATTGATGGGGAGATGCATTTCCTAATCAATAAATGATACAAATATAATACTCAATCATGTTAATTTTTATATTATACCTTGTTTGAATAACTTATCTATCAATAATGGCCTACATATTTTAGTTACTGAGAATGCTTTTGTGATCTTCATTAGTCATTGATTCTGATTCCTTTGAGCATCAAGACAAGGTACCTTTATAGCCTCTACAAAGGAAAGTGTAACCATGGATGGTAGGTTTTATTGTGAAATGGAGTGGCAAATGATAATAGAATGTATAATGGTGGGAAAACAAATGAATATCAAAACTTTCAGTCACACATAATGCTGTTGATGTTGGATTCAACATAATTTTGGTTGTGGTGGGGCCAAAGACTTGTTCTCTCGAGAGGACCACTAGATTTTTATATTGTTTAATCCTAAGAGTATCTACCATATAATTAGGCTATATATTGGAAGTTATTTTGATTTGATCTTTGATTTTGTCTTTAGTAAATAATGAAGAACTTTTGTGCTCAGCTATTGGTGCCTCAATGAGGTTTTCACCAATAAATTTGTCTTGATTGTCCCATAGTGCCTATGAGAAGGTTTCACTAAGTAATTTTGACTTTTAAATTTGATTTTCCTCTAGAAATTCTAAAAAATTCCCACTAGAAGATTGTTCTTATGTTACATAAATGTTGTCTTAGCCTCCTTGTTATTTTTCAACTACTATGTTGCCATGGATGAAATTCAACAAAGTGTGATTCTATCAATCCCAATCAACCCTTGTGGGAGATGGAATGTCAATAATAGAGCTATCTTGGTTGATGGTAATCATTTGTGGAATGGTAATGGAATGGGGAGAAGTTGTACAATCCTTGTAGAAGATACTAAGAAAACTTATGTCAAAGTTGAAGTACTCATCCTCAAAAATTATAGAAGGATCAAAAATGTATTAAAATTATTCTATGAGGCATGCATAACCAATATTATAATAGCCCCAAACATATTCTTCTTAATAATCTAATTCTAACTCAAAGGACTTCAAATTTGATGTTGAGACTGATGTTGATTCTAATTCTGATGCTAAATCTGATGTCAATTCAAGAATAGAACATGAATCTAACTCTGATTCTTCATCTAATGGGTACTCTATTATAATCACTTCTTATTGAATATTTTGTTTTTAACAAGTAATGGCATGTGATGGCATGATGGGCTCCATAAGGACTAGCATGTCAAAGTAAGACTCCTCTAGGATGGGAAAAATGTCAAGAGACAAATTCTTAAAGACTGGCTTGTCAACAAGAGGATCTAAAAAAATAGGCACATGGTCAAGATAATGATTTGCCTAAATGTGGTTATAATCATTAATAAGTGACTCAACAAAGAATGGCTCATTAGAGTGAGACTCCTCAATAACTAGTATATGATAAATAGGTGTTTCATCACAGGTTGACTTATCACAAGTGGTTGACTCAATAAAAACATCTTGGATTGTTTGGTTTTCATCACCTTGATTTCTAATGAGTTGTAAAATACCCGTTTTAAACATAGCTTGGTCTTTGAAAGATTATATTAGTTGAGGTTTATTTAGAATCAGTACTAGATGAGAAATTACTTATAGTTGGATAATGGTAGGGCCTTGGGGAGCATGATTACTCATATGAGCCAAAGGATAAAGTCCTAAGATGGTAACAATAGGGTAGTGTGGAGTTTGATTTCTCAAACAAGCCAAAATACTAACTCTTATAATGATCAACAGGTGTTATGGAGCTTAGTTTCTTGCACAAACTAGTGGATGAGGTCTTGGTATAGAAATAGTTGGGCATTTGGAACCTGGTTGCTTGCATAAGCCAAATGACTAGGTTTAGAAATGGTAATTGTATTCCTTAGATATTGTAGAGCTTGATGGCTCATATAATATAAAAGATGGTTAGGGGTAGATGATGATTGGATAACAAAAATATGTCATGAAACTTGATTTCTTCTAAAATAAAAATCATCCAAGTCTTCCTCATAAACCATATCATCCCAGTCATGAGTTGGCTCACAAGCTAGTTCTTGACTATGTTCCATTTACTGGTTATTGAAAAGAGGGTATGGATTTGTATCCCAAAAAACATTATCTATAGTTGGGTCTTCAAATTCCTCTTCATAAACCTCTTCATACTAATCAAGGTCTCGAGTTGGATCATTAATTGTTTCATGACTTTTTCACCATGAATGATTAATATTATGTGGATAAAAATCTATCTCACAAACCATATTAGCATCATTAGGGTCTTGAAAAAATCCATAAAAGTCATTTTATGTGGCCATTCTATAATAAGTCAGAATGTAAGTCACTCTACCATAAGTGTATTGATACATGTCCATGTAAATGATGAAATCTTCAAAAACATAAGGACTTAGAGTTATACAAACTCTGAAAAACTATGTCTAAAGGATAAATGGTTCAAGCTTGGTCTAACTTGGTTAAAAGGTAGAGCTGTATCTCTAATGTGGTTTGAAAGTGGAGAAGTATCTCTAAAATTATTTGTGCTAAGACTTTGCATAAGAAATTCTAATGTCAAATGTCACACACATAAAAGGTCAAGCATCTGAATAAAAACTTGCATGTCAAAGGTCTAGGTCAAAGTGTTCCAAACAAGGTTTAAACTAGGAAAGGGAAAATTTGAGTTGCTAAGTCTTTTGTCCAAATGTGGAGTCAAAATCTAGGCTCAAATAAATAAGTATACTATTACTTTTGGTTGGCCAAATGGTGTCAAACTCTAGAATTGAAATAAAGGCTGATGTGATTTGATTTAATCTAACAAGTTTGGAAACAAATTTAACATCAAAAAATCAAACATAAACATGATCAGTTGTCATAAGGCATAAGACAAAAGGATCTTTGATAAATTTTGTGTTTTTCCAAATAAAGGCACAAACAAAGATAAATGTAGGTACTGATTAAACAAACCATCAATATTTTTCAAATTTGGGTAATCGATTAATTGAAGTTATGCAACCCAATAGAGAAAGATCAATGTATTATCCCCATGAATTAAGGCCTAAATAGAAATCAATCAATATTTAGATCCAAAATTAAAAAGGCTAATTAAAAAATCAACTTTGAAAACTAGGATTTAACTTAAATAGGCTAGACAGGATTGGATGGCATGACGGTACAAGATAAAGGTCCAAATGGTATACACAAAGTGGTTTGAAACAAATGGTTTTTGATACAATGGTAAACAAGCCTTGAAATAAATTGATTAGCCTAATGGTGTAAGCATACTCAAATGATGTGGTTAATGTTATGTCTATAAAAGAATCAAAAGGAAAAATGGTTTGACATGATTTGGGTAGTATAACACTACCCTCTACAATTCAAATGAAACACACACAAACAATTTTAGAAAAAATTTCGAGGCACAAGTGTGGTGTAAAATGGCCAGCATAACACCTCTTTAGATAAAAGAATGACATATAGACAAATTGGTTTTGACATGGCTTATACATAAAGAAACAATTTTTAGGCTTAAAAATATACCAAAATGAGAAAATGATAAAAATACACTAAGTATAATCATCCAAAATCCTAGCAAGGGTATGGTAAAATGGGGTTTACTAAACTAGAAAGGTTTCGATCATTCTAGGGGAATCGATCGCATAATGACTTTCATGATAAATAATGCAAAATAAAACCATAGATTTTAGGTTTGTATCACTTGGCTTGTTGCAAAAAGGTCTAGTCCTTTTTGCAACCACTACATCCTACTATTCACTCATTGTAGTGCAATTTCCAAAGTATCACTACATCCCATGTGTTACTCTAAAAGAATCAAATGAAGTCAATGCTAGGAGATGAAGCCCTAGGTTAAAGCTTTCCTAAAGAACTTACAGGAGGTGATGAAGTCCCTCTTGTAAGCCAAGATGCATAAAAACAAAGAAATAATGAAAATAGAAAGACTTTAGGGTCATTTTCAAGGACACCTAAACTTTGATGAGTTTTTGGGGAGTGTTTTAGATGACTTTCTTTCCAATCCTTGGACTAGGCTACTTGTAATAGGAATGGTGCTTTTGATTCCAAGGGTTCCCTATAGAGGACAAATAAAATAACATACATGCAACATTCTTCTTTTTACCAAACAAAATATCATTAAATAACTATTGCAAACAAAATTTGACATGTGTGTTCAATTTTAAACCTAAATGAAATGTTTGGTGGTATTCATTTGACCCCTTGGTTTTATTTGTAAACTTTAAAAACATTCACCAAAAACACCTAAAATTATTTGTTAAACACCAAAACAAAGTTCCTAATCAAATTTTAAGCATGCAAAAGTGATTTAAACATGTTTTAAGAAAATTTCTTGCTTAGTCCTACAACAAAATTGTTAGCATGTCTTTTAGCTTTGAATCTCTTTTGAGTTTGAAATAATAAACTTTGGAAAAAGAGGTCTCAGGTCTCTATTTTTGGAAAAATATAATGACCAACATCAATCAATACCACTAATGTTAGTTACGGCCAATCAAGATCTGATCGATGTCAGTTCTGTTGACTGACATCAGTTAAGCCAAGTAATCAATGTTGATATTTCTATCGACGTCAGTTACTCTATAAAAATTATGGCAACCAAAAATGGAAAAATAAAGTTATAAAAATAATTTACAAGAGTTTTAAAAGCTCACATAAGTTTTTTAAGGTTGAAAAAGGATATCCTTCATGTGTAGCATATGTTTGGTCCCATTGGGCATGCCATTATGTAAACAAAATGAAAACAAAGTAAAATAAACACACTAATAGCATAACATCTCTAGGCTTAGACACTAAGGAGAACTTAACAAAATCAAATAACAAGCACAACTAAAAAGAAAGGAATTAAAACATAAGAATTCCTTTCACCTTCCTTAGATGCTCCAAATGACTTTGTAATTGGGGCTTGCTTGGCTTGTTCTTCAAGATGTCTTTTTCAATGGAGTGTGGCTACCTTCATATCCTCTTGGCAACTTTATATTTTAGCTTGGCTTGGCTTAAAATCAATTTGACATTATAACACTAGTTGCTTGAAGCTTTTTTAGAACCAATCTTGATTTATAACTTTTCACTAATTAAGCTTAGATATGATGTTTTGATGCCTCCTATTTATATATTTTTGGATTTGATCAGAATCAACCTTAACCATCCATCTCAAGATTAAGATGTGTGGTTGAGGATTAATTCAATTTTTGGAATTAAGTTTATAATTATCCTCATCATGTCATTAGAAGAAGGGGTAATCAAGAGGCATGGAGGGCATCATGGAAGGAATTGATGAGGCATGGGAGGCATGAATCTTGATATTTATGGAATTTATGACCTAGGGACATTTTCCTAAGAAATAAGGTGAGTTGATGATGCAGATATTCAATATTCATTTCCAAAACAAAGTATTCAACAAGTTTCCATGGTATTTTTGATTAGGCCTTGATTTATGTTAATTAGCTCTTAAGCATGATTAAGCACTTTATACACAAATTACTCAAATTGATCAGAATGTCTTGCTTTTGGTCCTAAATTTGACTAGATTAGAATCAGAAGGTGTTTTCAGATGTGTTGGAACCATATTCCCACTTAAGATGTTGTGAACAATAAATAATAAAGGCATGAATCTTTGATAAAATATTTGATAGGAAAGAGTAGTCTAGAGCATGTAGGTGCAAATTTAGCATTTTGACTTGAAATGAACTAATCAAATTTAGCTATCCCGTAAATTGGATTACCCATTTAGGGATACCCTAGCCAAAATCAGCACTTGAATATGTTAGTTTCACATAATTTATTATGTTTTAGTTTTTTTAAGGCAAATTGTTTATTTTAGGTGGAAATTAGCCAAAACCCTGATTGGAGGTTATCAATGGCTAGTTTTAGGTGTCTACACATATTTGTCTCTTAAAACCATTAAACTTAAGCTTATTATTCTTAGTCATACCTCCTCTAGTATTTTCCTCTTTCCATTCCTCCTTTTCTTTCCATAACATCTTTTTTGAATATCAATTTTATTGGGTCAACTAGGTCGACCCAACATAGTTTAGGGGTATTCTTTTATTTCTTGGTTTCTTATCCTTTTAGATGACCTAGCACAAACTTAGTAAATTATCCCCAAAAACACACTAGGTTGATTGGGTCAACCATGTATAGCCAACATTCTCAAAAGGATTTAGGGCAAGATTTGCCTATATATAAATTCATAACCCATCATTTCATAAGAGAGGAATTATTAGTGAAAAAGTGCAAATGAACATCTCCTTATTGACCATTCTACTTGAGGAATAAAGGTTAGGGTTTCATAATTTCTTTAGAGATACGGATCTTGTCTTTTGGATAAGTCTTTTGCATGCTTAGATAGGTTATGTAGCCTAAAGCTTATTTGTCTTGGTTATCCTTACATACCACAATAATCTCTTACAAAGCACCTTAGCCAAGGGAGAGATTGAGGCTCGATAGGTTTATCTTCAAAAGTAAGTATTATTAATGTTATCTCCCTTTTTTAAGAGTAGATAGATAAATAATTTGTATTCTTCTCTCCATGTATTTAGGATTTCATAGAAATTGATGTGAGTATGTGTCCTTTAATACATGTTTAGTTTAGTTTTTTGCTTTATTATTTCTAACCCCCACTTTTTGCCATAATCTTTTGTGTGCATTAGATTAGATTTTTCTTTCTTGTTATTATAATAGAGTGAACATTTAAAACCTTAGGACTTCATTAGGGTTATTGTGTGATTGTGTTAGATTGTAATCTTTGGAATTATGTTAGACTGTAAGCTTTAAAACCATTTCTATCATTATATGTTGTGACAAGTGGTATAATTGATCCCCTAATCAGGTCTAGTAGATCCCCATATTGGTTATGCTCCTTCTTAATAAGTGTATCCCAATCAGAAGTGTACGTATGATCTATCTTATCTAAACTAGGATTAATTCATAGACATGATGCATTTCTAATTCCATACATTTTGGTGAACCTGATGTGAACTAAACCTTATAGGATTTGTTCACCTTTTTCATTAATTTTATCATAATTTTTTATCATTTATTTTTGACATTCTAGATTGATTCTATCGACCTAGATATTTTTATTTATGCATAAGTTCCAAGAGTACGGAACTGGATCAACTCAGTCAATGTAGTATAGGTTTCTAACCTTTCAAACATTTTGTTTAACCTATTAGGTCAATCCAATTAACCCCTTATAGTATTAGAACTTATAATAGGTTCATGTATAGCTCTATTGATACTATCAACCCAATTTGTAGGTTTATCAAGCATACTTTTGGGTATTAGACCAACAATCTTCTTTATTACATCTCTAATCCGCCAAGTTTCCTTTTTAATTGTCTATTTATCTCTTTTACTATATTTCCTTTCACATTTTTTATTATTTAAAACTACCCTTGCATATTCAACTGGATTGACACTACCGACCCAGTTATGTGTTCTGTGTGTTATTTGAAATAACTAGATTGACATTGCTAACCTAGTTTATTTTCAAACTTTACTTCTGTAATACTAGTTTGACTTTGTCAACCCTTTTTTTTGTGTGCATATAGTGTCAACACTATATCTTGTTTCAAATTTATAATTAACCTCATATCTATTATTAATTAGCTCACACATTTATTTTATCATTGTTTGAATGCTTAGAATAATTCACATAGTCTAATTAGGGGGTTTTTAATTAACTGTTTAGTTTCAATATTTTTATTTTATGCACACATGAGATGATCCTCTTATAATAATTCAATAAAAAATCACAAAATAATATAATTACAAAATGAACAGAAGCACTGAATAGATTATATTGATTAGAAACCACTTCAAGGGGGCAACCTCCTTTGAGCAAGCTCAATATAAATAATTCATGGATGCCTTCAATGGCCTCAACACTTATATATGAATTATAATCTAAGAAACTAAAACTTCCCATGAATGTGGGATAAAAAAATGATCACAGAATGACTTACAAATCATATGCATCCATAGAAACTACTAAACTAATAAAGTAAAGAGAAGAGATATCATAGGTTCATAACATCCCCTCTCTCTTAGAAAAATCTTTGTCCTCAAAGTTTCAAATGTGGGAATTGGTGTTGAATTTGAAATAGTGGTTTTGATGTTTCATCCTCTATTTTCATTTCTTTCCACTAAATTAAAACCTTGATGATGGAATGGGAGTGATGTTGACATGTTCACCTATCCAAGATTGCCTCTAGCTTAAGAAAAATGGATCCTTCATTATCAAGTTTTGCTAAAATAGTCTGCACTCTGGTGCTTGTGCCAAGAATTTTTTTTAGATAAGAGACATGAAATATGGGGTGAATTCAAGAATAATTTGGGAGCTCCAAATTATAAGTGACTGACCCAATCTTTTGAAGAACCTTATAGGGCCCATAAAACTTAGGTGTTAGCTTATGATGCCCTTTGAGTTTTAGGGAGGATTGTTTATAGGTATGTATGCAAACAAAAACCATATCACCTACTTAAAAATTGCATTAAGAACATTATTGATCAGATTGTTGTTTCATTTGATTGTGTGCCATATGAACATTTTCTCATAGGGCACTAAGGATCTAATCCTGAGTTTAGAGGATTGTGTCAAACACTTGAACTGATCAAATATTGGGGTTGTATGAAAGGAACACTAGTGGTGATTGACCATAGACTACTTCATATGAAGTCATTTTTGTTGAAGTGTGATATGAGGTATTATCTAACCATTCAATGAGAGGGAGCCACTTTTCCCACTGATGTTATTGGTGTGAGGTGAAGCAACAGAGGAAAGTTTCCAAGCATTTGTTAACAATTTTAGTCTAGCCATCTAGTTTTGGATGATACCCAAAACTCATATTCAACTGAGTGTTAGTCCATCAAAATAGTTCTATACAAAAATGGCTGGTAAAAGTTGCATCATGATCTAAGACAATATATGAAGGAATGTCATGAAGATAAAATATGGTCTAGGAAAATTTGTGCAACTATAGAATTAGTATAAGGGTGGTTTAGGGTACAAAAATGACTGTATTTGGAGAGGAAATCAACCACAACCAAGATCACCATTTTGCCTCCAAATTTAGGAAGCCCCTTAATTAAATATATATAAATATCTATCTAAATCCTAGTAGGAGTGGGCATTCGAGCAACTTAGGGATGAGTGTTGTTTCACCCTTGTTATGTTGGCAGGTCTCACATTCAGCCACCATCTATTGAAATTTATTTTTTCATTCCATTCCAAAATAACCTGCATCATTCCCACTCATAATTTTTGAAAAAACCTAAGTGCGCTATAGTGGGAGAATCATGGAACTCATATAAGATATCCTGATACAAATCTATGTTCTAGGGAAGCACTAGATGACCCTTGTATCATAAAGAAACACCATCCTAGGAATAATGTGGTATAACCAAGGGTTTAGTGGCCAATTATTTAATGATTTGAGATAATGAGGATTCATTAACATAATCTTTTTGTATAGTCTCCAACCAATGTGGAATAGGCATAGAAATAGGTAAAAGGGAAGCTTGATCCATAACTATGTGAGATAGAGCATCAACCACAATATTATCTTTACCCTTCTTGTAAATTATCTCATAGTCATAACCCATGATTTTTGTGACCTATTTCTATTGTGATGGTATATGGAACCATTGTTCTATGAAATATTTCAAACTTTGATGATCAATTCTGATGTAAAAATGATTACCCAAAAGGTATGATCACCACTTTTATATTGCATGTAAAATAGCCATCATTTCCTTCTCATAAGTAGAGAGCACTAAATTCTTGCCAGAAAGGGCTTTATTGGTGGAGACAATGGGGTGTAATTATTGGAGGAGAACAACACCTAGTCTATTATTACAAACATCACTATCGATAATGAAGGGCTTGGAAAAATTTGGCATAGCTAGAATAGGTGTAGGACAAATAGCTTGTTTCAATGCTTCAAATAGACACATAGCAGCTTATGTCCAAGTAAAAGTGTCCTTTTTCAACATAGATATCAATGGAGATGCAATATTCCTGTAATCCTTAACAAACTTATGATAGTATCTAGTGAGCTCTAAAAAACTATGGAGACTCTTGAGTGTCTAAGGATATGGCAAATTTGTCATAGTAGATATTTTTGTAGGATCTACCTAAACCTCTTGAGTTGAAAAAATATTTCCAAGATACTCCACTTCATCTTGGCCAAAAGTACATTTGGATTGTTTGGCATGAAGATGATGGTCAAAGAGAAGTTATAGTGTGAGCTCTAGATGTTGGAGATGCTCAGACCATGTTTTACTATAGATGAGGATATCATCAAAGAAAAATAGAATGAATTTTTGTAAGGTCAAAATATTTCATTCATCAATGCCTGGAATGTTGAAGGAGCATTAGTGAGGCCAAAGGGCATGACCAAGAACTCATAGTGGCCATCATGTGTGTGAAAAGCTATCGTAGGGATATCATCCTCATGAAGCTAGATCTAGTGATATCTAGAGTGAAAATGTAGTTTGGAAAAAAAATAAGTGCCACAAAGCTCATCAATAATAGGTATTAGGAACTTATCCTTGATTATGAGGTGATTAAGTGCATGAAAATCAATGCATAGATGCCATGACCCATATTTTTTCTAGATAATGAGAATTGGGGAAGAATATGGGTTGGTACTGGGATGAATAATGTAGAGATAAGGACTAATGTTGGGAGGAACACTAACAAAAAGGATATAAATATGATGGTCCTCTAACTATGAAGGTGACAATCCCACTAGTTTGACAAAGACATGTACATAATGTTTTAAAATGGTTTGTAGGTCAGAAGTAGTGGAGACTGTTGATGGTTGCATTTCAATGGAATGGAGATGAGAAATTATTCCATGTGAATTATTATTAAGAAGATTTTCTATACAATATGAAATTATGATGTTGAGAGCTCTAGGTTGTAATCCTTTCAATGTATGATTTTTCCCATTATCAAAAAATTACATCCAAAGTTTATCAAAATCACAGAAGATGGGTCTAAGCGTGCACAACCACTAGGCTCCCAAAAAAACATCACATCCACCTAAGGGGAAGGCAAACATTTTGGAGCATAATTTATAATCTCTAATAGATATATGCACATTGTGACACTTCCCTTTGTAAGGTAATGTGCCCCCATTGACAATCATGAATTCAAAGCTAGAGCAAGGATGGATAAAATAATCAGCCTATTTGGAAATTCAAAGGTCAATAAATCTATGAGTGCTACCTAAATCAATTATTATTGTGAGAGGAAGCTTCTTGAAGTAACCCCTGACATTCATGGTTTATGGGGTAGTGACTCTAGCTAAGGCATGGAGAGAGATCTCTGGTTAGTCTTTTTGAGAAGCAGGTTCCATAATCGATTGAGCTTCTTCTGGGTCATTTGTTGTATCCTAAATATCTTCCCAATATTTAGGTTTAGGTGGAGAGTTCACATCCAATAGGTAGAGATTTTTATCAACACATCAAGGTCCCTGAGTGAATTTATCATCATAGTTATAACATAGTCCTTTTTCTCTATAGGGTTGCATCTCTACTTTAGTCAAATACTTGATAGGAGTGGTTCTAGGGGTGGGCATTATTTGAGATCATTATAGAGAATATTTTTGAATGGAAAAAAATTATATTTGAATCACTGTTGATCTGTAATCTTGTCCTATACTATCTTAGCCAACCCAAAGGCTTCTATCATTATGTTGGATCAGAACATTTTGACCTTAGATCTAATTGCATCCTTTAGTCCACTGATAAAGAAAATCTTAAATAATTCATTAGAAAATTTCTCTATGCGATTGGATAAATTTTAAAATTTGGTTTGATATTCTTTCACTATTATTATTTAGTGAAGTTTAGTGAGTGTTCCAATGGATTCATCAAAAGTAGTGGTGCCAAACTATTGAAAAATGAGAATGTAAAAATTGGTCTATATGGATTCATTATGAGCCTTGGTATACCAATGATATTATTAAGGGTTTGAAGTTCCAAGTGAAAGGATTTAAGAGGAACCTTGTTGGCATAAAAATTATTATGCAAACTAAAATATTGTTCTACCTGATAGATCCATCCAGTTAGGTTTATACCATTAAATCAAGGCAAATTAAGCTTTAACCCATAATAATTACTGGAAGAAGAAAATGTAGTGTCTAAATAAGACTATGGATGTCATCTATTTTTTATGGTGGTATGTTGAAGACTGAGGCCAAAATTTTTTTCATCAAGATCTTTGATGTGGGAAATGAGGGCAGCAATTTCATCCTCCATGTTTTTTGTTCTTGTTCAGGTTATGACCATGACCCAAATAACAGATTTTTTTTAATTTTTGGAAATAGATAGGAAAAGTAGAGTTAATACATGTTTAGTAAGTATTTTTTTCAATTTGGGTGAAAATAGAAGGGGTAAAGGTGCTTTTAATTAAAAAAAATCAAAATGGGAGTATGATTGATAAAGACAAGGGCAATTTTAGGAGTGAAAATAAAAAAACTAGAAAATTAGTCAAAGAGAGACAAAAG
>JARHVA010005620.1:1125000-1140000 GCA_037957365.1 Torreya grandis | reverse complement strand
AATAGTAAAAGGACTTAAATTTTCTCTAATTAAGCCTTTGTCTAACAATTCTTTCACTTTCTTGTTTATATCCACATTCTCTCCTATAATGAGGTCTATGTAGTGATTGATGACTCTCATTAGATTTAGGTCACTAGGCAAGTAAAACACAATAATGTCAATAAAATCATTCAATAAATTTTATATTTATAGAGGAAAATAAATAATTTTTTTGGCTCTAATAAATATTTTATTCTTACCAACCAATGCATAACTTCACTCTTCTTTTTATATTTAGTTACAAGGACTCTTTTCCACTTATTAGTAACACCTTAAGATTATCTTCTACTTATATATTTTCCTCTTTAAATGGTATGAGTGTGTGATTTTTTCCATATTTCTCAGAGTTGTGGGTATTGACTCCCACATAATGTATGGATTTCCTTTCAAATTGCTAAGGTCTACCAATAGGACATGGGGAATACCCATAGGCATGACATCACACAATACCTCATCCTTGAAGTTGTCTATGTAAAATTCTACTTTATATTGATCATTTATAAGGACTTGGTGCCCATATTATAGCCATGTCACCTTATAAGGAGTGGGGTGTTTAAATATTTTAAAACCTAACATTTCAAAAATTTCTAAATATACTATATTATCATTAATTACACTATCTATAATAAACTTAAAGCACTTACATTTTAACTTGCAAGTGGTTCTAAACAATGTATTCCTTTATATAGGTTCATTAATTTCCTTATTTTTATTAATAATAACCTCTTCATAAGAAAGGATTATCCAACTTTAGCTACAATTTCATGATAAGGTGATACCACACTCTCCTCTTTAGCTTGGATAATTTGATCATTGTCTTGACTTGTAGGAGGATTCTCTGGGCACTAATATGATCTATTCACATACTTTTTGCATTTGAAACATATATCTAAAAATCCTCTTCCTCTACCTCATATGAATGTATTACTACCTATGATTGATTAAACACCTCTTGTGGTTTGAGATTAACTTTATTAAATTATAAATTCTTTGTTATTGATCTACAACTTTTTCCTTCCACCATGTTATTCTCTTCCTCTAATATTTCTACCTCCACCATTTAAAATGTTGAATATGCTTCGTATAAAATTTTTCCTCTACTTTAAGATCAAATTGGTATCCCTCCTCTATTGATATTAGTGATACAAGGATGATATTATAATGGATTTTAAACCTTAACCTATAATATATCTATCAACCTTTTTAGCATCGTATTTTATATGTCTTGCTCTGATGGTTAGTTTATAAAACTCTTCCTTTGTATTCCTTAACTTTCATATCCTTTTATAGATTCTTAAATTGATTAGTTTGGTAGTATTTTTGCATGAATTTTCCTTTGATATTATCCACCATTATGTTCTAATTCTTATTTTTTGGTGTACCTTTCCTTCTCCTCTCATCTTTCACTCCATCCAACTTAAGGGATACATGAACTTTCAATCTTGTGCTACAAAACTTCACCTTATTTCGATCCTCTATTCCTTTATATTCAACATACTTTTCTATGAAATTGATATAGTCAACCTGATCCTCTACATTTAAGATGCTTTCATACAAATGTACTTCTAAATTGGATTTGGAGCTAACTCCCATGAATACCCAAATAAGTCTCTCTTTTGCCCTTTATTATCTTTCTTCTTCTCTTTATGTCTCTTTTTGTTAAGGAATTTCATCATATATACCACTAAAATATCTTATATCAATTCCATTTTTTTAGTAATCACCGTGGGATGTAAATCATCTTTTATATTCCTCATCTTCTCAAGTAATATTGCGTGAGCAGGTTGCCTCCTTTGAATTCTTGTAGCTCTTGATATAGTTGGTATCTTTACAAGCCTCTTCATTAAAAATTATTCTTAGTAAATTGACTAAGATATTAATATAATTTAACAAACCTAGTACTTTTCTCTAATACCAATATGGGGTAAGTGATTCTTAAGACCCTACATCCTTAAATAGTTAGAATTGGCTTTCAGGCTTGTATCCCTTTATTCTAAGTTTATTTATTATTATTTTAATATAATTAATTAATATAAAATCATAAAAATGTCCAAACACATTCACTCACATGTAGAAACTTATCATATCCACTTAGACCTTTATTCAACCTTAAAATTGTAAGAAAATATAAAACATGAGTTTTTAAGCCTAAGAATTAGGATTGTAGATTAGGTTTTTGAGAAAAAATTATTTTAACAATTAAAAACACTATGAAACAACCTTAAAAAAGAAAAAAAACATACTAGAATACCATTCCTCAAAGTTTCATAAAATTTAATGTTTTAAATTTTAGGATATATGGTTTTTTGTGTTCAAAATTATATTAGGCCATTACAAAGGCTAAGATCATTCAAAAATGAATAATTAGAGTTTTGAATGTTATTTTACAAATAATTTTAGACTTTGAATAGTTCTAAAAATTGAATAAAATAATGTTTCCTTGACTGTACCTACACTTTTTCTTAACTGTACTAGAATTGTACTGTCTTATCAAATCTACGACTTGAAAAATGTTATAATAAATAAAATAAATATTAATTTAAATTTTTATAGTGTATCTAAAATAATAATAATGTTTTATTTATACATATATCTTCAAAAAATGATATAAAAAATTCTACAGACTGTCTCCAACCTCTCCAAAAAATTACAACATCAAATTCTATCCTTTATTTATTTACTTATAGATCCTCCTATGATGGTGTTAAATTTATCAATTTTTTTTTATATGTCTAAAAATATATTTTTTTTTTCATGAGCCAAATATCTCTCAACATCTTATCACTTATCCGAACATGCCTAGTTTAGTCATATACCTATGTTGCACATACCTTGATTGAAATAAAGACATGTTTAAATTGAGTCAAAGTTTGAAAAAAATAAAAAATATGTTTATACCCTAAATACCTCTTACCATAGGATATGTCCTTCATAACATTCCAAAATCTTAAATATTCTTACTAACAAATTTAAATTTTTGAATTATTAGTTCGGCCAGGGAATCCAGAAACACCAACAAAATACATAGAAATGAAAATTGAAGCATATAAAAGGATCATTATTCACCATTAATGAATTTTTAGACCTTATAATACCATAAACAAAAATAATTTAAATGCTTATTTAAATTCACATTATTAGTCATCTAAGGGTCCAATGTCAGGGGCACATGTGGCATCAGGTGTCAATAGAATCCATATTGGTGGCACATAAAAAGTGGATTCTAGATAGATAGAGTAGGTAGATAAGTAAAATACTAACTTAGTTTATTAGTAGTCTATTAAATGCCTTTGGATTGGTCATTTAAATGAGGTTTTTGGGATTGAGAGTCTTATTTTTACAACATCTTGGCCTAAAACTGCATGCCCTAATTGGTAAGTGTATGGGTAAGTGGCCAGAAATAAGAAATGTTGAATCCTTAGTTAAGCATCATTAGGAGCCATAGATTGAGGTAATATTTATTCCTAAAATAGTATTCATTAGTATTTTATATTTTAAAGATTCAATGGATAAGATAATAAATCATTCTTTCTTGTCTTTGGGAGGCATTGGTCTTTAGCTTCAATAATGGCAACCCAACATTAACATTTTTTTAACCCAACAATGAAGACTCCCTACATGGATATGATTTAACATGATCCCTATAGAATATTAGGGATAAGAATATCTGAAATATATTGTCAATTTATTAGGGGATTTCATTGAGATTAATCATATTTCAAAGGAAGGTGTTTCATCCTGGCTTTGCAAGGGTTATAATTTTTTGGGATCCTGATTCAGATATTCATGAAAGTATCATTATTAAAATGTAAGGGGGATCTTGGAAGTAATCCATTTCTATCGATAAAATTCATATTACATGTGTTAAGTTAAATAATCCAATTCATATTAATATTTTTTGTAAGACTTTTACTTTATATTCACCCTCCAATTTAGTATCAACGAATCAAGTTTGGAAGTTAACCTCTAGATCCTATAGACATTAGTTTCAGTATGATAATAGAAAGATTTTGGTCCATAAAAATCAAAATAAAGAGGATCATATCAAGAAGAAAAATTTGGTTTTATTGAATAAAAATTCAAAATTTTTGGAAATAAAGGTGTTTTATGATAAAAGGATGAAGAAGGTGGACTAGCAAAGGAAACAAATGGAGATCCTCAATAGTCATAATGTTAATATTCAAAAAATAGAGGCCTTGATGGAAAAATTAGATAAAGCGTAAGACTTGTCTCCTTATTTAACGTAAAAAGGGTGTGAATTTATTTTATAACAGTCATAAGTAATCAAGTCTATTCTTAGGTGCTCACTTGTAGTAGGCCTATGATGTGGTTTCCTCTTAAAATATTGGAGAAGATGAACCTAAGAAAGGTTATAGTCTAGTTGATCCTAAGTGAAATTTGAAAGTGGAAAAATAATATTCAGAGGAAGATCTAAACTTGAGTGAAACTTTTAGTATTTCCCAATCTTACAATTCTCTTCCTTGACCTAATTTGGATCTACTAGGAAGAGATGTAAAAAATCAGCCACTGTGTATATGGAAAGAGAAGTCTCAAATGATAGATAGGTAACTTTTCCAAAATTATTTGAGCCTTTACAATAGGGTGGAGGGTGGAATTCCCCTCTATAAAATTATGAATCTCATATCCTAGAATGTTATGGGTTTGAATGCACCTAAAAAGAGAAGCTTGGTGAACCATATCTTTTTTTATTGTTCCTCTATAGTTTTTATTAATTTAAGATTCGAAGTTGAATATGGAAAAAACTTCAAGTCTAATGTAGACCTATCAGATTAGATGAATTATCTACTTTGTTTAATTTTCTATGGCCTAGGGTGTTTGGAAATTATCTACTCTTTAGCCATAGTTTATGTGGATATGATAGGTTATGAATCTAACTAAAAACATTGTCAAATTTTATGTTTTTCATATGATATGTATTTCCTCATGCTTAATATGTTGGTATAAATTATTATGTGGAAAATATTATTTTATTGAGTGACTTGTCTAATTTTATATCATATTTTATTATTCATAAGGTGGTTCCAGTTGGTGATTTCAATGCCCTTATTTCCTCTTCAAAGACAATCGGTGGGTCTATGAGAGTGGTCCAGTTTCATTTTTATTTATATAAATTTATGTCTTAAAATAAATTGATTGATGTAAGGCTTAATTAGGGGTTCTTTACTTGGAACAATAAAAGGTGTGGTTTTAATAACATTGTAGAATGATTGGATTGAATTTTATTTTCCTCAGGTAGGTTTTGTCAAACTCATATTTTAAAAATGACTATTTTTCCCATCTCTACATTAGATCATTTACCCACATATCTCAAAATTAATGTGGATATCCCTCCATTGATATTCCATTCTAAATTTGAAAACATGTGGATCTGTGATACCTCTATACCAAACTTAATGAAAATTTCGTGGAATAAAAAACCTATTGTCTTATGTTCATAGTTGTTTAGGATGGTTAAGAAATTACATTTTATATAAAAAAATTCAAGAGAAGGATCAAGTGGAGGTTGAATTGGAGAATTTGAGTAAGGCATTTTTTCGTGTAGGGATGGATATTACCTCATATAATGTATAGAATCATATACTTTATGAGTATGAATAACCTTTATTATGGGCATACATTTATTGGAAGAAGAAATCAAGATATTGTTGGATTAAATAAGTGATTGTAACTCTACCTTATTTCATAATTCTATCATATCTAAGTGAAGTGTGTCTTGAAATTCATGTATACAATCAATGGAAGGAGCAATGTTGGATTTTCAATTATATATTCATAAGGATGTTGTAAATTTATTTTTGAATTTGCTATCAGGGGAAGTGGATTATGATATTTTGGCTCAAAAACATAATATGGTTGTCATTCATAGGCTGGTAACCGTAAGGAAAATGATAAGATTATCATCCTTGACATTGGAGGAAGTGCTAACAGTGGTATTTTCAATGGGTAAGACTAATCCTTGGGGCCTTATGGGTTCCTTGGCACTTTCTTTTAGTGTTTCTAGGAGATGATATGAGTAGATATTTTGAATGTGGTGGAAGAGTGATGGAAAATAAAAAAAAAAGTTTCCCAAGATCTCAATGTTGACTTCATATATTTATTTCCTAAAGGTGAATCTTAGGTGATTTTTGCTTATTTTTGTCTCATGTCCCTTTGTAATACTATTTATAGTATTATCACTAAAGATATGGCTATTAGGCTTAGGCCCTTAATGGATGCCTTGATTTTAGATGAGTAAAAAGGGATTATACTAGGTAGGAACATTCAATAGGGTATTATCATTGTCCATGAGATGATTAATTCACTTTTTCACTCTCATAATAAAGGTTTGATGTTTAAACATGATATTAGTAAAGTTTATGATTGACTAAATAAGTGTTTCTTAATAAAACTATTGGAGAAATTTATTTTTTGTAGGTGCAGGTGTGATTGGGTTTTCAATTATGTGGTAGGTCCAAAGTTTATAGTTTTGGTCAATACAAGTCTAAATAGTATATTTGAAGCTACTTGGGGACTTAGGTAGGGGGACTCCCTATCTCCCTTTCTCTCCATTCTCATGGCATAAGCTTTGGGGTGTGCCATGAAGTAAACTAAGAGGTCCATTTTAGATTTATTAAAGTGTTATATGGATTGGAAAGCCTTACTCATTAGCATTTCATAGATGTTACCTTTATTTTTTGGCAAGCCTCAATTAGTGAAGATCAAGCTTTCAAATAATATACTATCTAGTTATGAGGCTAATTTGAATCAAATTGTGAATTATATAAAATATGAAATTTATTTCATTAACTATTATTCGTTATTACAACTAGCTATCTCCCTAATTCTATGTTTTTATATTGGTAAACTTCCTACCAATTATCCTATTGTTCTTTTATTTATTGGTGTAGGGAAGGTATCTCATTGGGTTTGTTTGATTGAATTTTTTAAAGATCATCTATATGCTTGGCAAGGAAAGTGGCTTTCCCTAGCTAGTCACTTAATATTATTCAAATATGTTTTGAGATCTCTCCCTATCTACTATTTTTCTATTTTTAAACCACCCTATTTTGTGGTAAATATGTTGAATAAAATTATTAAGGATTTCATATCAAAGGGATCTTATGAGAAGAAGAAAATCATTTTGGTTAAATGGGATAGGGTTTGTAAGGCAAAGAAGATGGGAGGTGTTTGGGTTAAAATATCAATTATTAAAAATTAGACGTTAGGTGTAAATTTGGTTTGGGAGATGATATAGAAATTGAATGCCATTTTTTGTAAGTTTATGTAGTGCAAATATCTAAATTTGGAAAATTTTATTAGTATTATTTATATAATTAATCCCCTAAAGGGTTCTCTTTTTTTTTTTAACTTCTTGTTCAAATACAAACCTCTTATTATGAATCATTTGAACTATCAATAATGGTAGACTTGATAATTTCTAGGATGACACCTAGAATGGGCATAAACCTCTTTTTGATATTCTTAATCTAGCTGAGGTAAAAAATATTCTTTTAGTAGCTTGGGGTGATTAAATAACAATTTTTTTATATCTTCTCCCAATCTAGGGTATGATGTCTATGTATTGTAAAAACTTTGACAACTTATTTATTCCTAAGAATTAGTTTAGATTTCTTGATGATTGTCTTGTGAATCACAAATTATTTCCCAAATCTATGGAGGATGTACTACATTAAATTGGTGAAATTCTAGACAAGATTCATTATGATTGGGCTATCAGTTGGTTGATAAAAATGTTGATTCTATGATATGGGCTCATTTCCTTTATTGGGGAAAGAAGGGCCTTTAAAAATTAGGTTCCTTTATGTGGATGGCAGCTCAAAATCATATAGTCACTCAATACAAGTTGGAAAACATTGTTTTTTAATCCCCTCTCATTGTTTTTTAATCAAAATTGAGGAAACATTAACTAGCCATACTTTATTTTCATGTTCCTTTACTTCATGGTGTTGGTCTTGGCTATGTGGTAAGTTGGGGTTGTCTTTGGATTGTACTTATTCCCTTCCTAATCATTTAATTTTTTATTTGATTCATGGTATAAATAAAATACTCCTATGGTCTATATTAGGTGAGTCATTATATTTTGATCTGGTTGATTTAGAAGGAAAGGAATAAGTGACTGTTTTAAGGTAAGGAAACTCTTATATCAGCATTTATTAAAGATATGGAGTTTGAAATATCTTGATGTCATTTTAGCTTAGGTAAAATAAATAAATGGTATGATCTCATCTATGGACCTGAGAATGTATGCCAAAAGAAAGTTGTTTTATTCACCCCCCATTAATGGGTCATTGGTTACATCTTGGTCTCTCACTAAGCAAATTTACTTGACTATCCCTGGATATTTATAGTTGGTGATTTAATTTGATTAATATCAACTAAGTTGTAAATCATATTCTGTTATGGGATAGTTGTATGTTGATTTGATTCCATGATTTTATTGTTATGAGTTTAGTTTTATGGTATATTTTTATATTATGATCGTGCTAACTTATTAATACAATAGTATTTTATTATATATATATATATATATATATATATATATATATATATATATATATATATATATATATATATATATATATATATATGTATGTATGTATGTATGCATATCATGATGATTATAGGCTAGCTAATTTATTATCATGAGTTAGATGCAAGGGAGATTCATCCCTCAGATTATGATTTATGGAGAGAATCATCAAAGAGGGTGATATAGATGAAGGTGTTGGGAGAAGATAGAAGAATAACTAGAACCTTGCATACAACACATTAGATAGTACATGTTATATGCATTGTTTGAATTGTTACCACTAGTACATTATTTGGTCATATTTGGTCAATCTCCAACTTAAACGAGTACCAAAAATTACATTTGATGGATCTCCTACCATGGGTTTTAAATCACATCCAGGGGATCATCATAATTAGAAAATATTCAATAATGGGTCATTGGTTACATCCTGGTCTCTCACTAAGCAAATTTACTTGACTATCCATGGATATTTATAGTTGGTGATATAATTTGATTAATATCAACTAAGTTGTAAATCATATTCTATTATGGGATAGTTGTATGTTGATTTGATTCCATGATTTTATTGTTATGAGTTTAGTTTTATGGTATATTTTTATATTATGATCGTGCTAACTTGTTAATACAATAGTATTTTATGATATATATATATATCATGATGATTATAGGCTATCTAACTTATTATCATGAGTTAGATGCAGGGGAGATTCATCCCTCAGATTATGATTTATGGAGAGAATCATCAAAGAGGGTGATGTAGATGAAGGTGTTGGGAGAAGATAGAAGAATAGCTAGAACCTTGCATACAACACATTAGATAGTGCATGTTATATGCATTGTTTGAATTGTTACCACTAGTACATTATTTGGTCATATTTGGTCAATCCCCAACTTAAACGAGTCCCAAAAATTACATTTGATGGATCTCCTACCATGGGTTTTAAATCACATCCAGAGGATCATCATAATTAGAAAATATTCAATAACCTGCTACAAGACCATATTATAATGAAAATTATATAAGTTTAAATATGGAAATAAAAATAAAATTATCATCATGGAAGTTACTTTGGAACCAATGGTAATTATTTATAAATAATTATTAGACTCTTCAATGCATTATTACATTATTAATGATTTATTCATCCACATTTTTTTAAAATTATAACATTATTAATTATTAGGAGAAACTGAAGTGGTGATGGTATAATAGTAGGCATACAAATTGGAATAGATGGTGTCATTCAAACATATATTTCCATTTTAATTTTTAATTTTATTTCTAAGCCCAAAATTATATTTATTCGATTCTATTTTTTAGCACTATTATAATAAAAAGAATTTATCGATTACAAACACCAAAAAAAAACATTATCGCCAAAAACTATGATCCTTATCCCATGAATACAAATTCCCCCTGATAAAAACCAAGATAATTGCAATTTTGATGGAAAGATAACGTGTTAATTATTTAGAAATAACATAAGGATCTTGCATAATGTTAGTGGAGTTTCATCCAATTTTTTTGAATATTTAACATAAGGAAATTGTCCATAGGGATTTGACTCCTTAGTTTTTAGACCCCCCAGCGAAACCTTTGAAATATTATAATTCACTGATTCAAATACTTGTGAGGGCGAGTTGCCTTTATTAAACATACAAACTAATATTTAGAAATGAATTCAACCCTAAAATGGTAATTAAAATAAGTGACACAAAGTCATACCTATTAACCCAAAGATCTCTTGAGAAAGGATTTTATGTTCTTATCTAAATTAAAAATGGTTATGTGAGGGCATAACTAGTAGTATACCTCATAACACTTACTATATATAGTATATCTATATATAAAATTTCCATTTATAGATTGTATATAATTGTATATTTGTATAATTTAGGGAATTTCATTCCAATAAAATAGCAATAGGATCATCAAAACAAATTATACTTGATGGGTCTACTACTATGGGTTCTGGATCACATCCAATGGATCATCAGAATTAGAAAATGATCAATAATCCACTACAAGACTATAGTAGAATGAAAATTATAGAATTTTAAATATGGAAATAGAAGTAAAATTATCATCATGGAAGTTACTTTGGAACTAATGGTAATGATTTATAAATAATTATTAGGCTCTTCAAACCATATTAAGTGGAGTTTCATCCACATTTTTTTGAAGATGTAATATTATTAATTATTATGAGAAATTGAAGTGGTGGTGGTATAATAGTAGGCATACACATTAGAATAGATGGTGTCTTTCAAACATATATATCCACTTCAAATTTTAATCGTATTTCTAAACCCAAAATTTTTCTTGGTTACCTCTAATTTTTTAACGCCATTGTAACAAAATTAATTTCTCCATTACAATCACCATGACAAAAATTGATCACCAATAACTATGCTTTTTATCTAACAAATACAGATACCCCCTGATTAAAACCAAGGGAATTGCAATTTTGACATAGAGATTGTACTAATGATTTAGAAACAATATAAAGCACTTTCATAATATTAGTGGAGTTTAATCAACATTTTTTGAAGATGTAATGTTAAAAAAATTGTCTAATATAGAGTTGACTACTTAATTTTTAGCCCCCCTAGGAATACCTTTGAGATAATTTAATTCACCAATTCAAATACCTCAGGGTGAGTTGCCTTTATTCAACATACAAACTAATATTTGAACATGAATTTAACCCCAAAATGGTAATTAAAATAAGTGACACAAAATCATACCTAGTAACTCAAAGATGTCTTGGGAAAGGATTTCGTGTGCTTACCTAAATTATGGTTATGTGAGGGCATAACTAGCAGTCTACCTCATAACACTTACTATATATAGTACTTCTATATATATACTTTCTATTTATAGATTGTATATAATTGTAGATTTTCATAATTTAGGGAATTTCATTCCAATAAAATAACAATAGGATTGTCACAACAAATTACACTTAATGGGTGTCCTGTCATGGTTTTTCAATCACATCCAAGGGATCATCAAAATTAAAAAATGTTAAATAATCTTTTACAAGACCATAGTACAATGAAAATTATAGAAGTTCAAATATGAAATAGAAGTAAAATTATTATCATGGCAGTTACTTTGGAACTGATTTTAATGATTTAAAAATAATTATTAGGCTCATTAATGCATAATAAGTAGACTTTCATCAACATTTTTTTGAAGATTTTACATTATTAATTATTAGGAGAAACTGAGGTGGTGGTGGTATACTAGTAGGGATACACATTGGAATAGATGGTGTCTTTTGGACATATATGCACACTTCAAATTTTTATCATATTTTTAAACTCAAAATTCTTCTTGGTCACTTCTAATTTTTTTAGCACCATTGTAATAAAAGCAATTTCTCCATTAAAATCACTAAGATAAAACTTGATCATTCACAACTGTGGCACTCTTTATCCATCGAATGTAGATGCCCCTTGATTGAAACCAAGGTACTCATTGTAATTTTGACGTAGTGATTGTGATAAGAGGCTCCCTTTACATTTCAAATGCAAGCCATCATAGACTAAAGTATTGCATGGTGATTTTGATCCTGATAAGTTTGCATCCATAATTATTTTTAAGATGAACTTATTTTGACATAAATGTCGTGCGTTTGTAGTAACTGGTAGGTTTAATTATCGATTTACAATCTTTCACTTCACATAAGCCCTCTTACCCCACTCCCACACACCAATTATATTAGTTATTAAATAAATATAATTGACATATTATAATAAATAAATCATAATATTTTTATATATTAAACTAATTAATTATATATTACTATTATATATAAATTATATATTTTGATATTAATCAATATTATATATATATATATATATTTCAGTATAATATATTTCAAAACATTCTATATATTGTTAATAGTACAATAATAATGTTATATTTTTAATTAAATTAAACAAATTTTTATGCCTTTAATGTATTGTATAATGTCATGTAACATGAAAATGGGTTTTAACATTATGAGGTCAAAAATGTGATCATTGGTATGGATTTAAAACTCTGTGCCACTTCACCATGTGCATAATAGATTCCTTCAAAGAGAAAATCAATAGAACATTAATAATATTTTGTAGGCAGTGGGCATTCAATTAAAATAATCACATATCAACAAGGTTAAATCATGTATCCCTTCTCCATCACAAAAGATGCATTTTGTTTAATAGAAGTAAATGATCCATGCATCATTATCAAATGGATATGAAGTGATTTGAAAAACATCATTTGTAGGGCCAAATCACATCGATGTAAAATCAATTAAATTTAAATAGGTAACTATAATCCAAGAAAATTTACTATTGAAAAAATATTTCAATACAAGAATCATAAAAACTTCATTTATCAAGATAATTTATATAGATTATAATAAATCTATATATTCTTAATGGTATGTAAATAATATTAAATTTTTAACAAAATTAAATGAATTCTTATGCCCTTAATGTATTTAATAATGCCACATAACACAATTACATGGGCTAATGTGATCACAGGTATAAATTTAAAAATTTGTGGTGCTTCAACATGTGCACAATAGATGAGGTAGATTACTTTGAAGAGTGAATATATAAAACATTATTATGTTTGGGAAGAATTAAATTAAAAATTACAATCACATATCATGAAGTTGAAATTATGTCACAAGCATTAAATTTGATGTTACAGATGAAACTTCTCATGGGATTGTTGGCAGTAAAGAAAATGAACAATCAGTTAATTTCAAGTAATGAAAATTATTCATTTTTAGTATCCCTTTAAACTGGGTTTTAAAAATTCTATGAACTATTAGATTAAATACAAAGGAATCAATTCTATTTTACTTTACAAAATAACCATCAAATTTGAGTTAACCATCAAGTCTTTTGATGTATAATTCAAATTAGTGATACATAATTCTTATGTTTAACATATTCAAATTAAGATAAACAACTAATGAATATCTATCCTAGCGATTTTATTTCTCCACTCAAATCCTCTAGCTGATTTCTCTAGTTTATAAGATCAAAATGACAATTTTTTTACTAACTTTAATTTTGAATTCTGACTATGAGATGTGTTTCCAAGTGTTTCTAACTGCAAGTGTCATAAATTAATATGGATACATGTTCATCAATTTTCATAGACAATACTAGTTGGAATTTTCAACTCGTGTATAATGCGATCTTATTAACAATTTTTTATAATGCATAGTTACTAACATGGATGTATTTAATACACTTATTTACAAAATCAAGAATACAAATAGTTGATAACCAACCATTGTAATATACTAGGAGTAGTGATAGAAAACTTAATAATTTAGCAACCTTAGCAAGTGCACCTCATGGATGTGATTAGATGCTTTGTATGTGCCCTTTTGACCTTCTATATTATATTCTCCATCTATGAGGATATGATGTTCTATGTTATTTAGAGTGAAAAATTATCTCGTTATACTATTTATTTTCTTTTGTTTCTATAGTTTTGGTATTTAATTGTATAATAGATTGTAGTTCATGCTTTATGCTACTTTATGGTCTATGATGCGTCAAGATATAATCTATTTTATGAAATTATAGGTTAATGTTTCGAATCTATCGGTGTATCACCTTAGATTAGATTTACTTTCCATGTTATTTGTTTTTATTTCTTCTATCCCTTTTCACCCCTAAAATTGAATGAAGAGCCATCTTCTAAAATCTTGAAGATTGATTTATAGAGTGCATTCAATCCCACATCTGTAAATTTTTCCATAGACATTGTTTAACCTGAAGTGAGATACAATTTTTATAATATAATGTTATAAACTTTTTATTTCATATAATATGAATTCATTTTTTCCAACAATATTTTTGTATCCAATCATATTTATTTATTTTCAAATATCCTTTTTAAAGTAAAATACTCATGATTTTTCTATGTAACATATATTGCATAAAATTTTATAGGATGTATGACTATAAATTAGGTAAAACAATCCTATGATTTGTCAATAGCAAGCCCTTAAAAATAATAAGCAATCTTGAAGCATGGGACCCCTACTTTACTGTAGGTGAATTTGATTAAATGGTAACATGTGAAATTGAAAGATGGGTTTCTTAATATAGAGAGAGATGTAATTTATATAGTATGATAATGTCAAATTTTTAGTAGTTAGTTTGATAGATAAAAAAGAAAAAATGAAAAAAAATCTCATTCAGTGATTCAAAAGCTAATGTACCACTTCTATTGTAATTCAAACATTTCCCAATACACTACTACCATCATTCATTGATGAGAATGAATTTGTGGGACTAATGGTGAATGATTATGATGTCCCACCTTCTAATAATAATGAGGTTCCTTCATATTTTATGAAGATAATTTATTTCAAGTTTAA